>CM041790.1:57757811-57958721 GCA_023375725.1 Nephotettix cincticeps
ATAATGGAAGTGTAAGTCTCAATCCTTAGAAAGGTCCTAGAATGGTAAAGGTCGTTGAGCCGGGACATTTTTGCTAGTTTTATTGCAAGGAATCGATTGACAAGATTATTTATTTATTTTCATTCAAACAACATCATCCAATATACATATTGGACATTTAGACATATTGGATGCACAATAAATCAAGAATAAACAATGCGAGAGAAAATGCAGAATTTTTGGGTGGCAGGTGGTATGAGTACCCCCGCTCCTGCGAGGGTTATGTGGTGACTCCACCGTTAAGCGGTGTATACCCAAACCAAACCTATCCGTCCAGACGTGTATAAGCAACTTACGTACGGGTAAATGGACTTCATTTGGGCGAATCACAGCATTAGCTTTTGAGCTGTAGCTGCTGGATTACCTCTTAGAGTGGCTAGAACAATCAAATCAGATCAGGGCCGGAGCAAGTGAAATAACAGATGTTAATCAAAATATACTTGGCTGGGCAAGACACGCTGTTTCACTACGGTGGATCATCCAGGATGGCGATGGGCCTGGGCCTCCAGACCTCTGCGACGTCATGATGTCTACAAAGCTCCCCGATGTGTTCTAAGGTGGACCCGGCTGCTTTCTGAAACTGTCCATTGGCTTTTGTTCTATTAGATAGGTCAAGAGTTGGGACTCCCAACGTCCCCATAATTACGAAGTTCCTGACGAACCACAGTTGTGTGATTCAATCAGCAAGTAACTTTGTTACTGTAAAAACCAGCTGATTCATTTTCCAGAATCAACAATTTATCTACAAACGAACCAAGACAGCAGTTTCGAGCCATGAAATCATTACTTTAGACTTATAATACACAGTACTACTACTAGCCTACTGTCTATCATAAGGAATTTACAAAAGCTATTCTGTAATTCCGGCATACTATGTTGAACATACTAATAGTCTTGTTGTCTAATATTTGAGCAGGCGTAATAAAAATACACCGTTAGAGAATGTGCGTTAGAATGTGCCTGTCCTTTATGGAATAGGTCAGTATATACATAGAGAATAGATATTTACATAAACGAAACTTGTCATATAGTGACAGGTTTCATGAAGGCAACCCCGAGTGATAAGTTGCATAGAGCAACAGGTTTCTCATCTCCAAGTGGAATATATACAAAGAAGTTCGAACAGACATTCGATTAAAACCCCGTTATGCGTGGCATGGACATAAAGTGAGGTTAAAGTCCAGGAAAAGCTTTATGTCCCACGTTAATTTTGAACCCCCAGATTTAGCCGGTAACAATTCAAAGGGAAACCCTGGAGGACCCTGAACAGGTTACGAACAGGTGTAGCACCAGTAAAGACAAACATGATTTAGTGGGGATTGCAAGTTGATCGTGTCGATGTCCACTGTGACTGTAGTGAAATGCAGGACATGCCGTATATCCTCGTTTGCCGAGCCACACGTCACGTGTGTACCCTCTACGATTTGTGGTTGGGTAACAGTAAAGCCATTAACGTTACCCAATATTGAACAGAGAAATTGTATTTTTTAAGAAAAAGAGGGCATGAATCAGAGATCATAGATGAATGTCTCCTTCCGGACACGAAAAAGTAAAGTAAATAGGGCCCAACTGACGATCCCCTCCGATAGTATTCAGCCGTCACAACCTTAGTCACACGAAGGTCGCTGCTTTGTCCCGCCATTGTGAAGGGGATGACTCACAGAGGGGGCGAGACACGCAGAAACCGAGCTAAATACAGCGACTCGTGTATCCATCCTTGAACGTATCGATCGTCCATGCTAGCCGCAGGGGAGCTGCCAGAAACAACATCGGCCCCGAGGCAGAACCCTGGGGGACACCGACGGCGCACTAGTCGATACGATCGCGCTGCACCCCCATCATTAGAGGGTGGATAATTAAAGGTCTGTCCCCTTGCTTTTTCTCTCTCCCCTTTATCTTCGTATTGACAAATCCATCATTATGTTTTTGTACTCACCTTCATTTTATCGTGTATGGGGCCTAAACGTCTATAACCTACTTATTTTTATCATTTATAACAAGTTGACGTAACACAAGTAATACTGCCTAATGTAATAGATTTTCCTATTTTTACATAGCTTGTTCTCAACTTACATCAAGGCAAATATTCCACAATATTAAATGTATTGTGGAATGTGTGCCTTGTGTGGAATAATAGTCAGATGTACAACCCTAGACACAAAAATCAATTCTCAGTCGAACACAGCTTGAAATCTCTTGAAAAAGACCCAAATAGTCAGGCCAGAAATGTCAATCAATATTAAACCAATAAATTTAAAATGGTTTTAAAATGTTTTCTATTACGCAACAGTGTTTATAACTTGGAAGACTTTTTCGAATTATCCGTCAACTGTCCGGCACTCTAATATAAAATCTAAAATTTGTTCTAAACGAGATGCAATCGCATGCTCCGATGATGACGGAGATTACTCGTTCTGTATCAAAATTATAAATAAATACCTTTTTTCACTTTCGTGAATCGTTAAAACCTTTTTGGCCTCCAGCCAAATCTAGGCTAGACTATAATCTAGTCATCATTCACCATACTTGATTAGGTCTAAATAGGACGAATAGATTAATGAAGAGGGTTTGGTGAATGGAAGGACGAGCCAAACAGGTCCTGCGAGGACAGGTCCTGTGAGGCCGAACTCTGCCGCTCCAATCCCGCTCCAACATTCTCCAGATTGCGTTCCATTCTAATGCGATACCCGCGGATAAATTGTTCTGTGTTGACATAGGTTAGTGGGCCAAACGAAATTTACTGCTTTCACTTTCTCGTTCATTCGTAATGTTACTGAAATATTTTCATAATACAGTACTTTCAGGTTTTCGATATATGTGAACATTTTAATTAATCAATAACCAATTACCAGACAACTTTATAGAAATCAATAAAAATCGTTTCCGTAAATTAATAAGAGATTATTTGCTGAATCATAATAATATAGAAAGTTCTTTCACTAAAGTTAGATAGAAGTACATGGATAAGTGATAGTTGTAATATATATCCATTTAATCCGTTACATTAGCTGTCTTTTTTCCTAGTTATGTAATAAGTTACTTTTATTATGTCTTAGAAATTTTATTAACTATTTGAACTGTTTTTGGTATTATCATTATATTTAATAAGGGAATATTCATTATCTATAACTACTGTTAATATTGTTGTATGTTATTAATCAGACCGGTCGACCTTAAACCTACCGCTTGAGCGGACAGTGTATTGTTTTTGCGCAGGTTCCTGCACATGTTTCAACCTCGGGACCAACATTTATTGATCCTTTTTTAGTTTGTACTCCATTTTTTATAGTTTTAGTTTCTCTTAGCTTTTTTATGATAAAACTGTAATCATTTTTATGTATTATGTAATGTGTTTTACTGGACCAATAAAGATTTCATTTCATTTCAATTTACTATAAGAATGTCTAATATTTTAAAATCCCATTTTATCACACTTTTTTGTACTCAAAAATCTAAACTAGTAAAAAAATCTGAATGTTTACTATCAATTTTGTTCTTAAAAATAAAATTAACCGCCTAAAACCTTTATAGTATCTCATCTTTAGACATTTTATGAGAAAAAAGTGACAACCACGCAATGAAATAGGAAAAAAATAATTTGTTGGCGTAAAATAACCTTTCAAACAATATTTGTAATACTGTATAACTTTACATAAACTTAAAATGATTTAAAAATTTAGTTTTATATTCATGTTCCTAAAGTTTTATTATAAGACATGCTTATGCCGCTTCAAAAGTCTTCTTTTTTGTATTCCAGTATAGGACAAAATAAAAATAATTAAGAGTGGCATTTTCTACAGTAAAAAGATTTTTGATGTTTTGTCTGGTAGATTGATTTTCATACTTTTCTTTTTTATCCGTACAGCTGGTATGGATCATAAAATAAATGTATTTACTGTACTAACAGTATATAATCAGTTACATATACACTAGCTTCTTCCGAAGACTTTAGTTCTCGCTGGAATTGTTGTATTGTTGCGGTATATATACAGAGCCGACATCGTAATCAGGGCAGATGCTATTACATAATGTTAGAAAACCGTGTGCCTTCTTCAATATAATCATATGTTTCTTATTAAAAATGTTTTTCAAATGTCAAAAATCAGGCCAGCTGTTTTCTAACACATATCGAGGATCTAGTTACTTAACTCTTGTTAAGAAGTTAATTAGCAATGTTCTATTTGTTTAGCTGGTTAGTTGGTTGTAGTTGGATGCTAGCTAACGACTTGTATCTAATTTCAGGTAACCAACTAGCTAACTATCTGAAAATTGGCTAGTTAACCCCTAAACAAGGGTTAAGCAATTTTTACAGGTAACGTAGACTATAGAATAACAGTCGCCTCGCAACTAACCAATACACTAAATTGAAATCTTTTGATGGAGGTATAACCTATTACTTAGTTTATCAGGTAAATTTAAATTTTATATAGTAGGTAGGTTATTCTGATGAAGATTTGATGTTCTATAATCCAACTCACACTTCGTGGTACATAGCCATAAAATAAAAAATCTCCGCAAATTAAGAAAATATACAGTGCAATTTATTTGTTTAGCTCGTAAACTATCAAATTCTCTTTTTTTAGTTTATGTTTTAAATATATTTTAAAAGTTTTAAACCGTAAAAAGTATTTTAAACTACATTATTTCAGCGGATTGCCGTGGGATAGAACCTCAAATCGCAGCTTTGGTTGACCGCAATGTGGTCTGGTGGTTTCAATTATATTTATTGATGGGCAGTCTCCACCGCATGGGTCAGATATGTTTGAATACATATTTTTATACATTTTGGAGTGTATAAAAGATGGGTTATGGGCTTTTACATTAATCTCCAAAACTATGAAAATTCAATTTTTATTGCTCTGATTAGTGAATAAAATCCAGCAATCTAGCTTTTGATGAAGTCTGGCTAAAGATGCGTATGGCGTTTTGATTTTCTTCAGTCGCTGTTCGTTGAGAAAAATGTTGAGTTGGTGAATGAATCAACACTCTTGAGATAGGATCATGGAGGAACCCTGAACTGGTGCCCATTGTTGCATTGGCATTGGCTATGGGTGGAATTTGCCCATTTCTTATTATTATAGTGTTTATAATATGTTCAAAAAATATCCTAACCTTAAGTGTAGGATATATTATAACTCATAGGTGGTTAGGTTGATATCTCAAAAATTTTGTTAGGCATATAAATAAAATCTTTTGATAAAAAAACAACAATATACCCTATTGTGAAGAAGTGAATAAATTATAGTAATGCGTAAACCTCATTACTAGGTTAGGTATTTTACAATATTATGAAATAGGGTATTTTTCATGATATTGTAAAATACCTAACCTAGTAATGAGATTAAAAAAATGTATAATATAAAAAAATATTGTAATAAATATTTAAAAAAATGTTAGGCCTATACATTCATATATGAAATGAACTATAAATAAAGCTAGTTGATGTACAGCATTTGTACAAGCCGTGGACATTAAGTTCTCACAGGGAAGTGGTTGCGGCGTGTCACTATATATATAAAGGTCACGCTGATAACAGACGGGAGGACCGGAACTGTTAGATGTCGAAAGAGAATAACTTCTCTACCTTATCGTAACGAAAGCTAATACTGTAGTCAGTTGGTAGCCCTGAGCCCGGTGTGTCTACTTATACCTGGGGAGATATATTATATCTTATTTTATTATTTTTTTATGATTTGCTACTACAGTTTTTGTGGGAAGTTTCCTTCCAATAGCATCCACACGATCCGTTTTGCCTGATATCAGTCAATTTAAACAATAAATTTAACAAAATTCCATCATCACAACATCGTTTCCAACATGAGCGTGATTATTTTAATCCAATTTATTTACTTATTTTTATCCAAAAATATTTCTTTAATTTCTGTTGATATTTTTTTTACCAGTCAGTTCGAAACCGATGCGATGTACGATCTAGTGTTGAGAAGCAACAGAGTATAAACATAAAAACTTGAAGAAACGAATTCAAAGCGAAACTAAATTCTCAGCCCAATTATTATTTAGCATTAATTTAAAATTATATAAAATTGGAAAATTCGTATCATTGTTAACGTTCGTAATACGGTAAAATAACATTTTAATGTATAGCTTTTAAAAATTATTTAATAAATAGGTTAAGTGGTTATTTTTTATATAAAGTTGGCCAGTTTGAATCGAACAAACCTTTCTCCTATAATACCTATAGACTAATGAATATATAAGTTTCGTCGTATTGTAGTGAGTGCTCCCGTTTTCGCGAACAGAAAGAAATCAAGATAACACCCATTTCGGGGGTTTCTAGGGGATAACACGTAAAAATAAATAAAAATATCATAATTCTAAGCAATGTTAGCTCTATTTTTATCCAATACTATAATGCGAGCAAGGTTTGTATATACATATATGTGTGTATATATATCTATATATAGTACCTGGTGACCGAGCTTTGCTCGAATAAAATAAGACAAGTACTATAAAAATTAATTAGAAAAATTAAAACACATGTATTACTCAATGAAAACATTTATGTGGTTTAAATAAAACTGATTTAATACACCATAATTAATATAGCACTGAACAAAAGTATCTCGCCTAGTGGAGGGGATGGAACTCGCGACCCTTGAGGCCGACACGCTACCACTCGGCTGCGGCGTCTGTCAAATGAGCGATGCCGTTTAACGTCTTTCAGCCAACCTCAATTGTTTTAGCAAGTCATTTACTGTTAAATTATTCATACAGTTATTATTAGCCTGTGATCAACTGATTTTTTTTAGAAACGGAATGAGAATTGAAAAGCAAAAGAGAAATGTAATTTACACCAATTATTTGGTTTGTTACAGTGGCTTCAAGCAATACAACGAATACGTTTTCTATCAAAACATGGAAGATTTTGGAAATACTTTTTTCTGCTTTTATTTCGCACAGTTATGTTACCGTTAAGCTTTTACAAATTGTTTAGTAACCTGATAATTTTACATTTATTACATACATAAAATAAATATTTATGAAAAACCTCTATTCACATATTGTTTTCCGCCGTCTTCAATCAAGAACTGTCAAACGTTTATAAACAGCTGTTTTGGTTTGTATTGTTTACATTTTAATTCTCCATAAGCGTAATGTTAAATTTTTAGATTTTAAACTTAATATTACAAGAAAACACGAATTTTCCTGGACATTAGACCTATCTAGAACTTATTTTCTACTCGGAAATTAGTTATTTCCAAAATTTAAAGAAATTCCTTAGTGCCGTTTTCGAGATCCGTGTGCAAATAAATACAAACCTTGCTCGTATTATAGTATTGGATTGGATATACAGTATTTGCACACGGATCTCGAAAACGGCTCTAAGTAATTTCTTTAAATTTTGGAAATAACTAATTTCCGAGTAGAAAATAAGTTCTAGATAGGTCTAATGTCCAGGAAAATTCTGATTTTCTTGTAATATTAAGTTTAAAATCTAAAAATATAACATTACGTTTATAGAGAATCAAAAATGTAAACAATACAAACCAAAACATCTGTTTTTAACAGTTTGACAGTTGTTGATTGAAGATGGTGGGGAGCAATGTGTGAATAGAGGTTTTTCATAAATATTTATTTTATGTATGTAATAAATGCAAAATTATCAGGTTACTAAGCAATTTGTAAAAACTTAAGGGTAACATAACTGTGCGAAATAAAAGCAGAAACAAATATTTCCAAAATCTTCCGTGTTTTGATAGAAAACGTATTCATTGTATTGTTTGAAGCCACTGTACTGTAACAAACCAATTAATTAATTGGTGTAAATTAAATTCCTCTTTTGCTTTTCAATCCTCATCCTGTTTCTAACAAAATCAATTAATTGATCTCAGGCTAATAATAACTGGATGATTAAACAGTCAATTATTGGCTAAAACGATTGAGGTTGGCTAAAATACCTTGAACGGCGTCGCACATTTGGCAGACGCCGTAGTCCAAAGGTCGGCCTTGCAACCCGGAGGTCGCGAGTTCCATCCCCATCAGGGGCAATACTTTTTGTTAAGTGCTATATTAATTATGGTGTATTATATCGGGTTTATTTAAACCACATAAATGTTTTCATTGAGTAATAAATGTGTTTTAATTTTTCTAATTAACTTGTATAATACATGTCTTATTCTATACAAGCAAAGCTCGGTCACCAGTTACTTTATGTTGATTAGGCTTAAGGAATGTAGTTAGTAACACGGTAGAGCCGGGAGGACTTCATGTGCGCGATATTAAAATCGTGCAACCGCATTTTTCTCTTCATTCCTCCTTGTTTTAGCCGACAATAAAGATAATCCTAAATATATTTGATTTATTTTCTCCACCTTCTTGAGTTCTATAGATGAGCAAAAATGTATTTTCAGGAGGAAAACATGGATGAATGACGAGAAAATTCTATTGCACGATCGTATGCGTAATGTCATGGATCCCGCATTTTTCTAGCAAAAATTGCTTGCAATATCAAATGATTTCATAGAATTTTCCATATTTTAAAATGCCTTCACTATCCTTGTAGGTCTACTTCAAATTATTCTTTTTCCAAATAATATTTTGTTCACCATTTATGCTGCACTCTGCATAAAACGCTTGCGGAAACAAACGCACTGCAGTTGTTCAGTAACAAAACACGGATTACGAAACGTAAAAAGGTCTATATCGGGATTTTCGACCACAGAAAATTACTGTCTTCCGAAAACTTTACACGTGGATTTAGCTTTGAATAAGAGTAAAAGGAAATAATCCTTTTTTTCATGAAAATTTTAAATTATTTTGATGAAGGTGCAATTTAGTTGAAGAAGGGAATTTATTTTGTTTTCAACTGATGCATGTTTATCGGAGCATTGTTGCGCGCACCGCGCGATGCGCCATCTATTATCTAGTGACTTTTGTAGGCTAATCAATGGATATAGCTGAATATAATGGTCGGAGAAGATTTTAAATGTACATTCCAAACAGGTTATTAATTAGTATAATCATTGAAATGCAGTTGAAAGTACACATTTTGTTTACATTTAACACCAATGTAGGAAACAGCAGTACACTGTTATTCAGATTTTTATTGCGGACATTTTCCATCACGATTTTATGTAAAATGGTTCATTTTGGCTAAATGGCAAAATGGTAAATTGAGTTTATTTTGGTTTTTTTGTTTTACATAAAATCGTGATGGAAAATGTCCGCAATAAAAATCTAAATAACTTAGATCCACCATCACCAATAATGAATTTCAAATAAAGAACACTATACTATTGTGTAGAAAAACAATAAAAAGTATACTGCATTGCGTTATAAAATATTTAAATCGCGTATAGAGGAGTAAAATAGTGGGAAGACTCAATTTTCATTTTGCGCAGTTGTTCAGCTTGTCTCCCATCTGTTGTACAAAGCTGCAGTTGGCACAAACAAATGATTCCGAGGCCTTTCCATCGTCAACACACTATAAATAGTCTGCAGGCCGGGAGGGTCCCCCAGTTTAAAAACGCTTTCTAATTTAGCCGGCTCCCGAACAAGAGCCCCTTCCTTCTCCATCGCGATGGATGTGCTCAAGTCAGCAGCGGTGACGTCTGCATCTGCGATTGGTCGAGAACGGGAGGGGAGGGGAATGTTGCGGTGGAAGGGGAAGCCGATAGAGGGGTAGGGGATAACGGCACAAACGAAGCCGCCTCAGTCGAGTGGTGAGTCTTGTGCTAGGCGGAAGTGATGTCGTTTTCGCCCATCGTTTTAAAGTGTTTCTAGCTTTTTCTTTGTTATTTGTGCCTAATTTTGGTTCTTGAAGAGTTTTTTGACATTCGTAAGTGGTGTGTTTGTGTGTATATATAATCTGATAGTAAGACACTCATAGTCGACGAAGGGTGTGCGACCTTAATGACTCATGCCGTTACTCTGAACCTTAATCTAATCTAATATTTAACTTTTTGTTTTTAGAACTCAAAAACTTTCTAAAACTAAGTTTAAAAGGTTAAGTCATATCTTTTTAAACTTCTATTAATACATATAATAAAACTAAAAATTACAATTCAGGTTGGGACACTTATTTGACAGGTAGGCCTACTATTCTACTTGCTATAAACAATTAAAATTTTATACAGATGGTAAAATAACGTAATTACCCAAAACCATAACCCTAACATGGAATAATATCAAATTACAGTGTGGGAAAGCGAGGCCGACGGCTGAGTTTGGTTTTTCGTTTTGCGGCCGCGTACGTTGGCAAGCCTGGAGGTTGCTTTTGTGTTCCCTTCTCCCCTCCGACGTCTCCCCGAGTAATTCTAACCTAGCTTTCGGTCGAGCCCTTCTTTTGTGACGTGCCGGGCCGTTGTCTATGGTGGAAAGTTCTGTACGAGGGGACATATCCGGTGCAGTTGGACCGTACTTGTGCGTGTGCGTGTGTGAGTACGATGGATCAGCTGTGTCGCGTTGGTGCGCGCGTCCTCCGAGTTGTGTAGTGCCTTGTGTTCACTTGGGATTACTCTAGTACCTGTGGATATTTTGGATAATCACATATTCAGGTAAAATACAAATATAGTTTAGTTTATCTGTGTAGTGTTTGCAATCGTAGATCTCTTATGTCGCTTTCAGCACTTAAGTTCCTTTATTTATTTATATGTTTGCATTTTGGTCGTATTTTTGTTATCTATTGCTTAATGCTGTTACTTTGGTTCTAACTAACTGTTTTTGGTATACTAATTGAAAATAACATTTTTTAGTCCTGTACGAAATCTGCTGTCATTAGTGTGTAATCCTGCTCATTCTTAAATTTCCCGTCTTCTCAGACTTCACGTTAAATTCAGTGTATGGTTGGTTACAAATCGGTATATCACGCTTAAATTTTTCGTTTAGTATATAAATAAATTTGTTTTACTATCTGTGTGTTTAAAAAATACAATTATGTACAGTTTGTATTGTTAATTTGTCACACTTTGGAAAAAACTTGCTGTTTACATTTAGGCTTACACCATGTAGCAGACCAAAAGTCTAGATTCCAAAAATCACATGTTTTTGTAACTAATTTAAATAGTTAGCCAACACTTAGGTAATTCGTTCCAAATCCCTTCTCAGCTTTATGCATGGAAACGTCTGGTATTTAAATTTGTTATACACTAGAGCTGCTAATTTGGATGATGTTTGCATGTTATTTTAACCAATGGTGAAGGTTTTATGTTTGTTTATAGGTTAGGCCTGGTAGAATTTCAGTACTGTTGCGGTGAGTGAAATGGTTGTAGGAGTCTTTTATGATACTAACAGAACGATTTATCAGTCTTTCTCAGTAGTGATTGTTGCTTGCTGTACACATGTGGATGTGTTTGTTGGTCACTGAATGGCCGACATCCGTGGCTATATTTGTTTGTACTTTTCCTAGAAGGTCTAGCTAGGCAAGTCTGGCGGCAACGTCTCCCCTAGAGCTACAGAACAGCTGACGCGTCGACCCTACTTCTTCTTCTCCGCTCCCAGCTATAATCATCCAACCGCATAATACCAGCTTGTGATTTAATTCTTCACGTTATTCATTATCTAGTTAATGTCCTTATAATTCTGGGTTCTGCACCATTTTCCGGCGTCCAGCTATTGTCGGCTCAAAAAGGCAGGAAACGGAAGTCCATTTTGTGTAAATTTTTAGATTAGCTTAAAAACAAGTTTTTTTTCAGTTTTTGGGAAGGTAAGTGAAACTTTTTTACATTTTTAAGTTATGTAGCCTAATTTTACTTTTAGTTAAACAGTCATTGTTAAGAAGGCAAATAATAGTTATCATGACAAAATATATAAACCTGGAATCAGAAAAAATAATTAAACAAATTGAATATACAATAATTAGATTACATTATAAAATGAATGATAATTAAATGAATCTATTTCCAAAAAAAACATTTTTAAAAGTACATATCATAAACAGAAATTGACTGGTCATTGTTGCCAGTTGTGTGAGCAGTGAAGTAAAAATAATAATAAACATATAAAATAATTTCTTAAATCGACCAAACTCAAGGCATCTGTATACATAAAAAAAGATATAAGAAAATAAAAACAAATTAATATCAGAAAATTTCTAAAATAAAAAGGTCTTAAATTAATCAAAAAGAAAACACTTGCAAAATGAAAACTTAATGACGTCGTATGATTGTAAGGACAGCTTTAGATATATCCATGGTTTAACCAAGGTACTGTAACTAGAAAGATAGGGATCGCGTAAACAAAACCGGTGACGTCACTGGTACATAAGTACAGTATTTATGTTTATACTCCAGCTGATAGAAATGTCAAAATATTTCACATGTCAAGTATTTTAAACGAGACGACAGGAACCATTTTATTTTACCGCCTAACACGTAACAACAAGGTATTTAGACTACAAAAGACCCGGTATGCAACGACAGCTAAACACGTTATTATACGTATATAGAATTTTATAATATTTTAGTTTACCCAATTTTTAAATAAACATTACTCAGTTAATAAATATGTCACTGGTCATAAATTACCATTGGCGGGAAGTTTGCTCTGTATATTTCTAGTTAACTTGGTCTAAGCGCTAAGGTATTTCCCGAAGGGAAGTAAATTTTGTACTTATTCGACAGTTATTTATTTCTGTTCAATTACTTTAATTTTAACAGATTACATGTACTTAACATGAACACTATTTAAGTGACTCTAAACTGATTACTTTATTTGGCTTGGGTCACTTTTAAAGTATACAAAAACTGACAGACTTATTTAAGTGGTTGACTACCGGTTCAATAACTAGGACGTCATGAGATACTTATGAGTGTATAGATTAATAATTTTAACTCTTATGTCAAATCTGATTCTGTTATCGATACAAACATCAATCGACCGCACCGTTTAAGGGCGTATGAAATTTCAAAAAATTATATTTTCTTAAAGAGAAAGTGTTATGTAGTATAAGGTCAGTGATTCGCGTAAATATCCCAGTAGATTTTGTGTAATAATTTATTGTAATTATGATAAAAATGTCATACAATAGTATTAATCATTATTACTGCACTGTACGACTCTATTTTTCCAGAAATTTTGTTCTCTCCTTCGTTTTCAAATATGACTGATCACCGTCATAGACCAGACCTAAGCCTGGACTGGGAAGGCGGGAGATGGTTTTGACAGATGGGGAAAGCCCAGTCTGTAGGCCTAGATTGATTAGCCCTGAATAAACAATTTTTCAGGACTTGTTGCGTAGGCCTACGTTTTACCCTACTGTATCAATTTTGTCTTTGTCAATAATCATAATCTCTAGGTAAGGGTTTTCTACAAAATTTGTTTTATTTAAATATTTACATTCGGTATGTTTTTTTCTAAAATTATACACAATTCGCCGTTTTACCAAACTTCTCAGTATGACTGGGTTTTATTATCTGGTGTGGGCTCGCGTATGAATACTACGTTAGTCCGCAAAGACCATCCTCATAATTAGACAAAGATACAAAATTGTGGTTCGGATCCCGTGTTAATCTGTAATTCTTTGTTTGAAATTCATTATTGGTTATGGTGGATTTATGTTAGTTTGATTTTTACTACGTTTTCCATCACAACGTTTCGGGATCTGTAGTCTGATCCCGTCCTCAGGCGAGCTAGTATCTAAAACATACACGATTAGTACAATAATACGGACTAAGCTGGTATAAAGCTGAAAACATATAAGTTTAAAGCAATCAAAAACTTACAAACAATTGTAGCTATACTAACAACCTGTAAAGATACCTGTAAAGTAAGTTGGTTTGGGTTCACAACCATATCTAGACAGATAATGTATTCAGACGCCGTGTACACGCCGCGGGCAGGCGCCGCCGTGTACATGTAGCCGTGAAGCGGCGTGGGCGGGGCGTGATTGGTCCGGGTAATAACTATAATTGTGTTTCACGGTTCTGCCTCTCATTTGCTCTGATTAATTCACACTGATAAATCTCCCACCGTGTTGTGGCGGCCGAGCGATAACCACTTCGCGATAATCGATGTTTACATAGTGGGCCAATCGATATTGATCTAGACATCGACTATTGAGAATCAATACTGTACAAAATGTGTAGAAACAAGATATTTATGGGCGATAGTGCATGCTATATTGACTGGTATGGATTTGCGTCCGCACTATTGAATAGTAATACACAAAGACCATCCTCATATTGACTGGGACGTTGTCGACGTTCTGTAATTCAGCTACAGTACTTGGAGTTCACGAATTGTGGACATTTGTGAGCTATGGTCGGTGGGTGAAGTGTTCTCTTGTGTGGATTAACGTCCGTACTATTGAATACTACGTTAATCCACAAAGACCCTCCTCATAATTAGACCAATTCGTAATTCAGAGGCAGTGGTTCGGATTCCACGTTAAACTGTAGGTCCCTTAGTTGTAGCCATCGGCTGTTGGGCTTTCAATTAACAGTCCTGTCTAAGGAACATGTCAGCCTTAGTCAGTAACAAGACTACGAGATCGCGCCACAATTATCTTACACTCAATCCTCCTTGGCTTAAAATGCCTACATTGTAGTATGCTTGCCACTTCAATGATCTAATCTAATTATAATTAGACCAGTTCGTAATTAATAAATAAGCAGTGGTTCGAATTACGCGTTAAACTGTAGTTTCCTTAGATACTATTGGCTGTAACAAGACTACAAGATCGAACCATAATCATCTTAAACACTCGTTTCTCATTAATCCTTGGCTGAAATACCCACATAGGTACTGTAGTTTGTCATTTCAGAACGGCAAATGCGCAAAAGATTTTCAATTTGATTTATGTTTAGGTTGGATTGTGCTCTAGAGGGGGTAGGCCTACCGGCCTCGGGTCCAGGCTGCTCCTCGGCAATACCGCGGACGGCTGCGACGAGAGGGGAGTCCCCCCTACACCCTCCCCTCAGAATATGTTTTAATGAATAGCCCTAATGCGTATCCCGTAGTTGCTGAAGCTTCGTTAGATTTTTGCTACAGCAGGCTAATGTGATTTCAGTTTTGAAGCCTCCGCTTTGTCCCGGTTCTTCATGACGACCGTGTTAAATTATTGAGGGGGAGTTTGACCCCCCCGTATCAGAAAAGACTAGGTTTCGAAGGATTGCATTACCGATGAGCAGAGAATACAATTTTATAGAAGACTTTAAAATTAACTTATGTTGTGTTAATTTTAATATGAAAAATCTAAGCTCTGCAGGTTGGGCTAGAAATTTAGAATTTTAGAAGGGACGAAAAAGGTAGACGTAAATGACGTCATATAGTTATGAGAACAGCTGTTTATAAGAACTTAGACATTCCTTAAGATATATGCATGATCTTGATTTGTAAGGCTAACTCTTTTTTTAAACGTCTGTAAAATTCGATTTTCTTATCTTAGC
Organism: Nephotettix cincticeps; assembly: GCA_023375725.1. NCBI lineage: Eukaryota > Metazoa > Arthropoda > Insecta > Hemiptera > Cicadellidae > Nephotettix > Nephotettix cincticeps. The sequence continues at coordinate 57,773,198 of CM041790.1, forward strand.
AATTTTATTTCGTTGCGTCGAGGCTTTATAAACAGCCGTCTGTACTGTATTACTGCAACCTATCTGAAATTATAACCTTACCAGGTAGGTATTCTAGGCCCTGTGAATGAGAAATGAGTGTAATATGATTGTGGCGCGATCTTGTAGTCTTGCTACTGACTTAGGTATTATTGTATATAAATTATGAATGGGTCTAATTATCTAAATATCATTGCAATGTATTGTATGTATGCAATGTAAATGTATTGCAATAGAATAATTATCAATTTTCCAGAATTTATTACTAATCCAGACTATTTGCGAAGCTTCGCTTATTGCAGTGATGTGTGACACACATGTGATCAAGGCTGAAACATGCGAGCTTATTGGTCCGCTAATGAATGACTACGTCAAATGAATCGACTGGTTTCCCAATAGCTGCATCACATTACGCATACTGTACTTCACTCATACATTTTAATTCGCTCATAATTCATTCATAATATTTCATTCGATTCACAAAATTTGGGTGTTGTAAACTTCAAGACGCCATTGTAATATTGATTGACTTTTGACAGTTTAGTAGTGACGCTGAAAATATGATATCTCTATGAGTCTGTAGGAGTGGCGACATTTGTTTAGTCTCTTAAGACAATATTCATTGTGTGACTTCATTACTTGTTACGATTGTCGTTAAATATGGTAGACGAGTCAAATTAAAGGTAAACTCCCTTTAATTTGACACCACATAAATAGTTATTTTTACGGCCATCAACTGGTCAATAATGCTGCCACAAAATTTAAGTCGTTCTTATGGGACTAAAATTAAAGATAGCGAAGGTACTGCAGACATTCAAGACGTGATACACATATTTTTATACTTTTTTAACTAATACTTTTTAACTGAAATGACAAGCTAAGAAGGTATTTTAAGCCAAGTATGAATGATAAATGAGTGTAAGATGATTGTGGCGCGATCTTTTTAGTCTTGTTACTGACTTCATGGTACTTGTAACATGTCAGCCTTATGTTCCTTGAGATAACGTGGACTCCGAACCACTGCCTCTAAATTATGAACTGGTCTAACTATGATGATAGTTTTTGCGGATTTACGTTGTATTCATTAGTGCTGACGTTAATCCACTATCGATGACCTCCAAGTAGCTGGATTTCAGGACACGCCAATGTCATTTATACTTTTTTCCTTTTATACTTCCACATTTTAGACAATTTTTCAAACACTCAAATAAATTCTAAATAAAGAAGTGCTTGGAACGACGTTTGTGGCGCCCATTAGTCGAGCCTCGCCAATCAGCCAACAATTTCTCTTCCAATTTCATCCTCTTTTCTGTTCGGTCATGCTCGGTCGTTCTCGGGTTGCGTGCGATCCAGTTGCGTGCCGATCCGGCGTCTCGGTCCTGCTGATTCTTTCAATGAGGAAATATCTTGTTGTGCAGTTGCCGGCACTGTTTCCGATCCCACCGGACATGCGAGGTCCTATCTTCATCATCGTCCGTGGCGGTCTCTAGTGGTCACCGAATAGTTTGAAAGCATTTTACTATGTAAAACTTTTCAGATTGACACGAAAAATACAACATTGATTTTGCAGAATCCTTTATTAAGCCTTTTACATGTATTTTAAAAGCATTCATCGGTACCTCCGCCATCTTAGATTTCAATTTTTGGATGTAAATTTTGTGACAGCATTACTAACCACTCGATGGTGAAGGATTTAAATACTTTTATTTAAACATTGTCTAAATTATGTCTATAAGATTGCAGCGCTCGCTTTACGATTTGAAAGCCACAGATCGATCAAAGTGTTGGGAATTATTAAAGCGGCGGTCCATCCCGCGGAAAAATTCACCTCGACTCAGAAATAACAGGGCTGATGCAGCGTTATAGAGGTTTCCTGTTTTAGAATAAATCAATTATCCCATCTGTGTGTGCTTGTATATTTGAAAAAAGGATGGAGAATTCTTTGCAGATATGTCCTGTTTCCTATTAAACAATTGGTTTTGTCAAAAGTTCACACCGCCGTGTAAAGTACGTAATCGACTTTTCGACGCCACATCGGCTGAGCTACGAGTCGCCGGCGTATCCCAAGCCCCGCGCATGCGCACACAGCACCCCGATCCGTAATGGAGTCTGTCTTTAGACGGTATCCACGTGGTGCCCGTTAATCGTTGTTGTTTCTAGTTAGAACATTTCTAATTTTTCGATAAATGACGTGGGGAAACGTCCTGTATTGTGGAAATGACTGCATTCACCATACCTTTATCGTTTATAGTGTAAACCGAAACTGAAGAAACCGACTGGGACGGTAGCGACATCCTGTAATCCAGCTACTCGGAGGTAACGAATTTTGGATAGTTGTGAGCGATGGTTGGTGGGTGTACTGTTCTCATGTGTGGAGTAACGTCCGCACTGTTTAATACTACCTTAATCCACAAAAGACCATCCTCATAATTGGACCAATTCGTAATACGGAGGCAGTGGTTCGGGTTTCACGTTAAACCGTTGGCCCCTCAGCTATGTCATTGAATGTTGGGTTATTAATTAACAGTCCTGTCTAAGGAACATGTCACTCTTAGTCAGTAACAAGACTACAAGATCCCGCCGCAACCATCTTACAGTCATTTCTCATTCATACTTGGCTTAAAATACCCACATGGGAAGGTTGCCATTTCAATAATCTAATCTAACCTATTCCAAATAGATTCTACTGTAGCTTCTAACCCCGGCACTGATAACTGTATTTTTCAATTCTATGGGTAGTACTGGCATTGTTAGAGAGGGAGAGACAGACGTTTGTGACGTATCCAGCAGTGTTAAGGGGCGTCTCTGTCGACGTATTATTATTATCTTTCTGAAATGGCAACCAGTCCAGGGAGGTATTTTAAACCAAATATGATTAAAAATTGTTACTGACTAAGGCTGACATGTTCCTTAGACAGGGCTGAAATCCGAACCATAGTATGTGAATTACAAACTTGTCTAATTATGAGGATAGTCTTTGCGGATGAACGTAATAATCCACACCAGAGAATGTCACATCCATCGAACATCACAATAACTATCCACAATTCGTGACGTCCATGTAGCTAGATTACAAATACACCTTATACGTATTCAGAATACGTCAGTGTGAAGTGGCCTTATCGGTTTTGATTTCAACATATTTTATTGATGTCTTGTAGCGAGTTCTCGTAAACATTGTTGACGTAATCCCACTTTGTAAGGTAGTAACTCAATACTCGTGGCCGGTGTTGGCTGTAGGGTGCAGGGAGCAGCGAGCTGGGTCGATGTCAATTTGCCAGACAGGTATTGCCGTCGCACGAGGGTCTTTCAATAAGACCTTCGCTCTCGCGGTATAAATCAATCTCTCCCTGCCTCTGACGTCACCACTCGCTTGTAAACATGGCGTTGCTTTGTGTTTTGAGTGCCCTCAACGATAGTTGCCTTCCTTCACCATACGTAGTTTATGGAGAAAATATTGTTTTCATCCAAATTTTCGAATTTGAGTTGGTTGTAAGAACGTTTTTCGTTTCTCTGAATCCAACAAAGTGGTTTTCTCCGTGCAATCGCGCGATATAACAGTCGTGGGATAGGATTATTTTTATTGGCGGCTAAAACATGGAAGAATAACGAGAAAAATGCTATCGCACGATTCTTATATCGCGTACAGAAGTCCTCCCCTTTTCAGGTTTGGTGTGAATATGTTTGTCAAAGACTCAAAGACCACACTGATAGTAAAAGGATGCACATTGACGAGAACCCAAAACCTTTTTTTGCCCTAAACCCTAAGTTTTCTTAAAATCTAATTTCTCAAAAATGAAACTAAAGATTTCATTGTTTACAGTGATTAAGATCTCAAACAGTTCATACCTTTAAATGAATTAAACCCATTTTCAGTATTTTGCACAAAATAAAATATTTTAAATTTGACTGCAGTATTCCAATTTCAAGCAGCTAAAATTGAACAAATTATTGTAATTTTTATTATTAGTCTACGATAAATCTTTCTGGAAAAAAATAAATTTGCTGGAGGACTTAATGTACGCGATATTACAATCGTGCGACCGCATTTTTCTCGTCATTCCTTCATGTTTTAGCGGACAATAAAAATAATCCTAAATATATTTTACTTATTTTCTCCACCTTCTTGATTTCTATAGGTGAACAAGAATGTATTTTCAGAGAGAAAATGTGGAGGAATAACGAGAAAAATGCAGTCGCGCGATTGCATGGATCCCTGAATTTGCCATCCGGAGTGAATACAGTACGTTGTCTAAAAACACAAAAATTTATTCTTATTGAGATTGAAACAAAATTTCTTCCTTATTTCTCAACAGTTGTTCATGAAACTTGCCGTAGTACTTTGCATTATTGTTAACTATTTCTGTTTGATGACAGTCTAAGTGAATACTCTCCCCATTCTTAATGTGAAACGGCCTAACCTCAGCATAAATCTTTCAAAAGGTCTCCGGAGGGCAATGCAAACCAAACAATTACTCCCGATAGTTCCAATAGCGATTTCCACATCAAAGGCGAGGCCCTTATCGGCCACCAGCGGGTGTAGATATTGGCACGGACAAACAGGATCAAAGAAGTCTTACAACAGGAAACTGTAGAGGGTGCTGGGATAGGGAGAGTAATCAGCTGATATAGGGAGGGTCCCGGCGGGGTGTCTATAGTCTAGACACGGACACGGGCGAGTCTAGTAATGGCTTAGTGCCAATCGCAGGAGGGTGGGTGACCTAGTTGGGTGTAATGGGATATTTGCATTCGGGGGGGGGGGGTGTAATGCAAACGGAATGGGGGAATTGGTGGTGAAATGCGCATCTCTGATTTAGTAGGTCTCCAGAGCGTGCGACCTGCGTACCATTCGTTTATGTTGTTTCATCGAGATGAACTTTGTAAATAGCTAATGTACCACACAAAATTACGTTTACCTTCATTCCTGTAGTAATTCGTACTCAATAATATGGAACATGGAACAATAGAGAGTAAAATAATATCCTCGGTCTAAGAGTTTCGAACTTTTTGTGTGTTTTTTTTGTGAATTGGTGGTTCAGTTGGTAGCGTGACGGATTCCGAGCCTTAGTCAGTCCTGATTCGGATCCCGGAGTTTTCAATGATACGTCCATTTAACTTGATATAAAAACAAAACAAATGATCAAGATATTCAAAAACAAAATATTCCTAGATTTTTGTTTTTATATCAAGTTAAATTTTTGAACATATTGAAAAGGTCCATGCCCTTGAGCCACATCTCATCAATGCACTTCCAAAGATTTACATTGATACTTCGATAATTAACGCCACTACACACGCCAAAGTGAAGGTATGTTCCGCCAGAATTTAACATTGCCCTTACGGGACTAAAATTCAAGTTGCCTACCACTGATGCAGACTCTTTAAACGGCGTCGTTCATTTGGAAGACGCCGTAGTCCAACGGTAGCGCGCAGGCATCGTAAACCGAAGGTAGCGTGTTCCGTCCCTATCAGTGGCAATAATTTTTGTTCAGTGCTATATTAATTATGGTGTATTGAATCGGTTTTATTTAAACCACATAAATGTTTTCATTGAGTAATAAATGTGTTTTAATTTTTCTAATTTTAGTTTATAATACATGTCTTATTCTATACGAGCAAAGCTCGGTCACCAGGTACTACATAAATAACAAAATATTAAGGGAAAATATTAAGGGGTTAGTACAAATCAAGCTAGATAAAGGTAAAGGTTGGCTGAGAACTATTTTATCATTAATGTGTTGTTATAGATTATATTCTGATGAATACCCCAATCTTGGCACAAAGAATAAACATCTTATTGTCGGAAATCCCTGACGTTTAAATCACGTAAACTTTCACCCAAAAAGGATTTGGCTGACTGGACGTAGTTTGTTTAGTTTTGAATGTAAACGCTCAACAATATTTAATTAATTAAAGAAAATAACATATGCTGCCAGTGATGACGAATTTGCCTGATACTGTATTTTTCGGTCACTAATTAAAAGATAAATGACCCATTACTTGTGCTCATTTTTAACATCTGAATAAAGGTCTACGTTACATTATACTTTATTATTCTACTGAAAAGTCTCGCAAACCCCTCAGCAATTCACACGTGCAAATGGCCGGCCGAGAGAATTTACGCAGAGCGTTTTTCTAAGGAGCTGCTTGAATGTCAAAATTATTCCACACCTCCCCCTCCATCTTTTTCACCGCGTTTATATTCCAATGTAAGGCTCTTTAACATATTTCCACACAATTGTGTTTTTGAACGGTTAAGGATTTTGAAAATATACGCCTGCCACCTACCTCAAAGTGTCTTTTATCATGTTAAGGTACAATAGACGATTGTACACCAGTAGACACATAACTGTTACTTTGATGACATGGAAAACGACCATATTTAGTTCAAAGTGGCACTTCGTTTATGGATCAGTTCAACCATTGGCTGCAAAAATGTACGTGCTCGAAACCAGTTTGAAGGTAGGATACTTTATTGATTTAAAATGGTACAAATGTGTTTCGAATAAGGTTAAAACTCACTCGTATTCAAGACACCGATCCAGTGTAGTGGATATTTTTTACTGGGACGGTGGCGTCGTCCTGTAATCCAGCTACTTGGAGGTCACAAATTGTGGATATTATGAGTGATGGTCGGTGAATGTAGTGTTCTTTTTTGTGTATTAACGTCCACAATATTGAATACTACGTCAATCTGCAAACACCATCCTGATTAGGTTTAGACTAATTCGTAATTCAGAGGCAGTGGTTCGCACTCCATGTTAAACTTAACGTTCCTTAGATAGATAAGCCATTGACTGTTGGGTTATAATTATCAGTCCTGCCTAAGGAACATGTCAGCCTTAGTCAGTAACAAGACTACAAGATCGCGCCACAATCATCTTACTCATTACTCTAACCCTCGTTCATACTTGGCTTATACCTTGTGGTATGGTCGCCATTTCAATGATCTAATCTAATTTATGTCAAAATGGATCACTACTAAAAGATTAAATGTAAAAAAACTAAAAATTAAAGAAGAGCAACGCGTCGCCACATGAAACAACAGAGTCCCTAAGTTCACCATTATTGACATATTGACTTTCTCCGTCTAGTATTTGAGTGCAAGGATATATGATTAGCTGTCAATAAGTTTATCCTGGCGTTCTTGAGTTCTTCCAAACAAATTGCTCGTTGGTAATGTACTCGCTTCGTAACTCAGAGGTCGATTCTATATCGTGATTGGGTGATTGATTACCCCATCCAACAATGTGTCATCAAAATTAGTAACCAGATATTGGACGGGTCTCTGGTATTGTAAAAATATTTAAATACCGTTTCAGAAGGCTACCGTTAAGTTATAAATAAAATTAATCTGACATGTAAGGTTTTCAACTAAATCTATGGCTATAATTCCATAATATTTCATTAAGTTTATATTTTTAAAGTGGACGATTTTGTGAACTATGCGCCATTGTGAGGAGGTAGTTTAGAGAATAGTTCTCGCTGGTAAGTTGTGGCGGAGTGTTGCCATATATACGGAGACGCTACGTTCGTTGGTGGGAGGACCGATGCTGCTAGATGTCGAAAGAGATTTATTTCTCTACTCCTCTAGTAGGCTTTCACACTATGCCCACTCTCGTTTGTACCACAATTGAGATTTGGATACTTACATCTCAGCAGCAATGTTCGTTCTCCTTTTTAGGGGGCTGTAAGAAAATGTCCGTAGTTTGATCAGGTAATTCGGTTAGAAGTACAATTATGCAATTTGTGTGAATTTCGCCAGAAGACTTTCGTAGAACCCTGAGATAGGCTTGTGAGCCTTTATATGACTGTTGCTAGACCTTGTCCACCCAACTTCAAAGATGTACTAATGTATAATATTATAAAGTGGTTTCATAAAAATTACTGTGCTTGAATGTCAACAGCTGTGAACAATAAAATTTAACAGTTCGGGAAGAAGGAGAAAGACCTGCCGTGACCGTTCTGGGTTTCAATGTTTACTTTTTCTAATGTCAACATTTTTTTCTACACCACATTTTGACAGATTGGGAAGGAGAAGAAATAAAGATCATTTTTACAGATAAACTGCTGGATTGAAATTAGTATTGCCGAAAATGGTAGATTTTTACAACTCTCTACCTCTCGTGTGGTGGTCGTGTACGTATTCACCTTGAATGGGCAATGGGCATGCACTTTAATTTGCAGAAAGAAGTTGTTTCAAGTATGTACAGACTATCTCTCTGAAGACATTCCTACAAGACTCTCTGAACTGTAGCTTGGCCAGTATTCGAATGGCTTTTTTTAAGATGGAACAACCTTCGGAAGTCCGCTTCAGCGCAACCACCCCACTTAATTAAGCAACGGAAATTGTCAGGTAACATGGACCATGCACGAAATACTGGATATCCTGAAGTAGAATGTTTGTTAAAATAGTTTAAACAACGTAGGAACCTCTACAATTCGAATTTTAACAATGTTAATCTCTATAATTTAAAGCTCATTTAATTCTTAGTAAATTGGCTTTCCTTTAGATTTCGAATCAGCTGGGTTCGACTGCATATTATGGATGGATTAATCGTATCACACTAATTAGTTTACTGAAGTGAATCTTCTCTCACATTAGACTCGAGCTATTGTCCTCTTTGTTGACTGTTACCCCTGACTTTGTCCGCGCAAACCGCCGTGTCACCTTGAGGCTTTGTTGTCACTTTGACACCCGAGCACCCCGGGCAGGAGGTCCACGATGAAGAGGATACCCGAGCCGGGCGACGCAGGTAGTCCAGCCGTCGGTATCGCGTTTGTGTACTGGGTCCCGAAAAGGTTATCTGGGCGCTATAAAAAAGGCTGGCAGCCGACAATGGTGCCAGTGGTGCCACCACACCGCAGCACACGACAGCTGCGCCAGGCGTGCCAACCACGCTGCCATTGTGCCCCACCAGTGCTGCCAACCTACGCGACGTGTCGCGTCCTTCCTGTTTCGCGTCGCCCTCGCGATGGGGTGGAACCTATGTTCGAATTTATGTGGAGATATTGATGGAATACTATCATATTTACGCTAGCGGTAGAATAATCTCAAATACATTCTCTGAGAGATTCTATTAAAAATGTAGTTTTGTTTCGTTTATTTTTTAATCAGTAGGCCTAACTTGTACCTATTTTCAGTCATGTCTAATTATCCGATTAAGAAAATGTGTGTTATATTCATACAGTATTTTGACATGGATATGTCTAAGCTCTGGGGCGTGTTGGAGGATTTGTGGAACGCAAAAAGCGCAGCGGAAGTGTTTAGATCCCGTTTTCTAATAAACTACCAGAGCTGTTGTATTGGATTTTTTTATATTAACTGTGTTTTCAGTTCCCTTTATACATGTCCATGGTCTAACCATTTCCCACAAGGAAGTAAGAACGAGTTTTTCCTATAACTTATCGAACTGTAATCTGTGATGGACTTTTCCCAACTCACGTTTGCGAACTTATGACAGTAAAATATATAAACTTAGCGGCCCTTAGGAAAACGTGATAACTGTAAAACGTATTTTATGTGAAATTATTTAAACTGCATTTACTGATTACTCTAAATAAAATATTTATTTTTTACCACCCTCACAATGTTGAACGCACGCAAATGTCGGTGTATACATATTATCAAGTTTATCAAAATCGCTTTAAAAAGAATGAATGCGTGTTATGTTTAAAGAGAAAAATAAATAGATTTACAATACAACTTGACAGATGGAATAGATTAGATTATTGAAATGGCGACCAAACCACAAGGTAGTTATTTTAAACCAAGTATAAATGAGAAAAGTATAATATGATTGTGGCGCAATCTTGTAGTCTTGATACTGACTAAGGCTGACATGTTTCTTAGACAAAACTGTTCATTAATAGCCCAACAGTCAATGGCATATCTATCTCAGGAACCTTAAGTTTAACATGGAGTGCGAACCACTGCCTCTGAATTACGAATTAGTCTAATCATGAGGATGGTGTTTGCGGATTAACCTAGTATTCAATAGTGCGGACGTTAATCCACACAATAGAACACCACATCCACCGACCATCGCTCATAACTATCCACAATTTGAGACCTTCGAGTAGATGGATTAAAGGACGACGCCACCGTCCTAGTCATAATACAATCATAACTCACTAATTGAGTGGTTGTTAAGGTACCCAAGACACACTGTGTCACGACTGTGCACTTAAATAAACAGTTTTGTGGCGTGTCCTGTAATCCAGCTACTACGGGGCCACATGATGTGGATTAACGTCCGCACTATTGAGTACTTCGTTCGTTCGTGGGCAAAGATCATTCTTTTAACTAGACCAGTTCATGCTTTAGAGGCGAAATTGTGGTTTGGATCCCGCATTAAACTGTCTTAGGAATACTCGTATGTCAGTAACAGGGCCGCAAGATCGCGCCGTAATCAACTTACACTCATTTCTCATTCATACTTGGATTAAAATCCAGAAGTTTTATGGAATCGGGTATGTCGCCATTTCAGTAATAAAGTATCTTTAATTGTGTATCCACATTTTATATCTGTACTTTAAAAAGTAAAAACTAAATTCAAAACGTTCTTTTTAAACATATCCCTCACGATTCAACATTGATTATCAGCGTTGCTTCAAATATTTTTGACCCAATTAGTAATATTTTGAATGGCGTTTCAAAATTCATGAGTGTTTAGCTCTATATTTAGTTATTTTCGCATAAATTTCCTTATTTGTTGGAGACTACGTCGACGTACTCGCCGCTACACTGTTGACTCTTGACGAAACTTTAACGTACACCCCTGTGTTGCGAACTAGACATAATTGGGCCACCAATGGTTGTGCTGTGAATTGCTATTCAACGTTTTAGTATTACGTTTTGAAACGGCGACCTACCCAGGTAGGTATTGTAAGCCAAAAAATATGAATGAGTAATGAGCGTGAAGATTGTAAATTAGTGTTGTTCAGCTATCTTGTATTCTGGTTACTGACTAAGGCCGAGACGTTCCTTAGATAATCCTTAAGAGTCTGCATCAGTGGTAGCCATCTTGGATTATAGTCCCGTAAGAGCAATGTTCAATTCTGGCGGAACATACCTTCACTTTGGCGTCTGTAGTGGCGTTAATTATCAAAGTATCGATGTAAAACTTTGAAAGTACATTGATGAGATGTGGCTCAAGGGCATGACCTTTTCAATATGTTCAACATGTTCAAAAATTTAACTTGATATAAAAACAAAAATCCAGGAATATTTTGTTTTTGAATATTTTGTTTGTTTGTTTTGTTTTTATATCAAGTTAAATTTTTGAACATATTGAAAAGGTCATGCCCTTGAGCCACATCTCATCAATGCACTTCCAAAGTTTTACATTGATACTTTGATAATTAACGCCACTACACACGCCAAAGTGAAGGTATGTTCCGCCAGAATTTAACATTGGCCTTACGGGACTAAAATTCAAGATGCCTACCACTGATGCAGACTCTTAATATCCCAACAGCCAATGACATCTAAGGGTTCTACTTATGTCTTTGATATGTTTGCGGATGAACCTAGTATTTAATAGTGCGGACGTTAGCACACACCTGATCTATAATTTGTGACCCGGTAACACAATACACCCTATCACAAACGATATTTTCTTACTAAAAACGAACAATAATACTTACCATTGTTTCTAGAATCGGTAATCATATGAGCTGCTTTTTTTATTACTAATTACTTATAGTATCTATTGTACATAAGTAAAATTTTTAATTCTCTTTGTGTATTTTTTTCCACGCTAGAGGCTTTTATATTGTTTGGACCTGCAAATCCAAATGCCTTCACTGTGTGTGTTTATTGGGGATGTAAAACCTGGTCTTATTAAGTCAATTTTACGTCCACCGTTTGTTTGGTTTAAACAAAAAATCTTCCTTAGAAGCTTATATGGATTAATAAAAATAAATTAAATCATAGTAAGTTATCTTGAGAAATGTTATAAAAAGACAGAAATTGAGATAAAACCCATTGCGGCTTATCTAGGACATAAACGGGAAAACATCATAATTCAAAGAAATGCAAAGACAAAACTAAAATGTTATTTATACACAAAATGCATTCTTTGTCAATAATTAATGAAGTCTGGCCACATGAAGTCTGGAAGTTCTGAAGCAATCACGGTTTATTGCCACGTTATTCCTTGAATTTTCCAAGAATCTGAATAAAGTTTCTGCACGTCTTTATAAAAAAGGAAAATCTACGTTAAAATTTCACAATTAAAAATCGTGACAGGTTTGAGAAGTGAACCGTTTAACGTAATATCATAAATACCTTTACTCGGTTTAAAGAAAAACTACATTACACTAATGATCTGAAAGGCTGAATAAGCGATGATGTAACCATTTTGTAATACGTGTCAATTTTACAGTGATGAAACAATATTTAAAATTATTGGATTTTAATTTTTATGCAATGTCAGAAAAAACACCAGTAATTTCGAACGATGTGATTTTTCAATATCGCTTTCATTAAAACTGTTCGTAGGCCTATTTCAGTTTTTTTTAGTTTTTCTATTTGTTGTTTTTATATTAGTATTTAGTACGCACGAGAACGCTTTGTGTGTCAAAACCCAGGGAACCTTCCCTTCATTAGCAACCGTGCGATGCGCAATTTCAATGCGTTTCTCTTTCTTGCACAAGAGAGATGGATTCTCATTATGGCTTTGCAGGCTGGCCAACCTAATCCGGACGGATCTAAATTTCCCCGCCTCCCTGTTCACGTTGCTGTAGCTGCTTTACACGACTTCGTCGATCCCACGTTTTTCTCCCCTCGGACCCCATTCCATCCCTAGAGGGTGTTTTTCGGCGCGTGCTTGTTTATTGTATTCTAATTTTCTGTCTTTTTTGCGTTTACAGAATGAAAAGCTTTTTTAATGATGGTCATTGTAGGCTACATTTAATAAAATCTGTTCGGTGTGATTGGTGTTATCGAATATTTTTAATGACTTGTAATGATCTCTTATAGTAGGCTAAAGTAGCATAAGCCATGAAAAAATAATTTAATCCGTACAATTACACGCTTGAACTGATTGTTAAAAATTGTATTTTATTTTATAATTTGTTTACGAACCAACAACCGATAAGACAAACACTGAATTCACCAAGCATTAAATGACTCATAGTTCATATTCCATTGATTTACTAACATGGAACCTACACAAAGTTATTCAAAGTAAATTTCCGCATCATGGAACCTAAATAAGTAATATGAAAAGATTTTTTATGAATCCATTGGAAGTAGCACTTTTGATGTCTGAACCTTTGATTTAAAACTTGGTAAAGGTGAAAGAATAATATTCTCTGGTTTGTTTGTATTGTTGCCCTGGAGCGGATTTCGTCCCTTTTTGTTTCCGGCACTCTCTGCCGACCTCCTGTTGTGTTTAATAGGCTATCGGGCCAGAAATATTTCTGTACGTCGAACTTAACGTAACGTATTTTCCCAACGAGATCTTCTATCAAATCGTATTTGGTTTAAATGTAAATTTACGGTTTTTAAGAGTATAATTTTAGCTTAAACCATTGAAGATTTTACATATTATGTCAAAAAATTACGTTGTGGATTGAAATACTCGTAGGCCTGTTATTACGTGTTTTATCAATTTATAAGGTGGTGGGAGAGAAAAAAATCAACTACAGTAGTCCTTAAAAACAAATCTTTAACGTTATTTTGTTGATTATTTCGCAAATGTGCTTTGGCAAAAGTTTTTAGTGAAAACCTTTCGAGTTACAGGTAGATTAATTTGGAAATTTGGTGATTGTCATGCAAAGAGTTTGGGAATATGGATGAATAACAAACCTTTAAGAAAATTGAGGAATAAGAAAAAAAATTCGTATAAAACAGAAAATAATTAAGTTACTTAAGGCCATTCTTTTGATCCGATAATCTTAAAAATATATATGTCTTTATGGGGTATATAAATGTATAAAAGATCAAAACAAACACGTCCGCTGCACTTTTTGTTGCGTTATACAAATCTGCTAACCCCCCTAGAGCTTAGACATATCCATGTCAAAAATGAATTGTTATCTTAAACAGATCACAGAAGATTGCATGAAACAACCACATACGCGTAACGAATAAACGACACTAGCGGTACCTAGCGGATTTCAGTTGTCCCTATCACCTATCTAATGCGTTACAGTCAGAATTGTAACCTAAAATGTGGTTACCTTATGATATATTGCGTGGATTCAAAACATTACTTCAGTTAACCTTATTTTTACCAGGTTAAAGGGGGGGTTTCGGGTGCAATTTGGTGTAATGAAAGGGGGACTTCATGTACGCGATATTACAATCGTGTGATAGCATTTTTCTTGTCATTCCTCCATGTTTTAGCCGGCAATAAAAATAATCCTTCATATATTTGTATGTATTTTCAGAGAGAAAACCTGGAGGAATAACGATAAAATGCTATCGCGCGATTGCATGGAACCCGTAATGAAATAAAGGATTATATCTTCCAATTGATTACGTTTTAGATTTCTTTCTTTGATTTTCTTTCTTTGATTTGATTCTTTTTTAGATTTAAACCTTATTTGTAAATAAGTAATTGGATAATTTTCAGTTAATAATTAATTGTCACCGAAACCAATAATATTTCATGTGATATTTTTTTTAACTATTTCTCAGAATCTGAGGCTATTGGAATGTGTACTTTCCGTCCCACTCCAGTTTCCAGTTCCACTGTTCCAGATCTAGAAACGGGAGCATGAGTGTTTTGTGTTGTCATCAAACGGGATAAACTTCACACTCTTTGATTAATCTACAGATTCTCCGATGTAGTGGTTAGTTACCATGTAATTCATAATAATTCACGTGGTTTAATAATGAATGGCGTCATCCATTTTCTAAGGAAGTTTAACCCCAGTTTTTCTTTTCCCAATTAGCTTTAGAAATTAGGAAGAATGAAATATAATTCTCACTGTTCGGAAGACAGGCTATAAATTCCTGCATGCACCAAGGCTGGACTTGTTTGGAACATAGCTCTAAATTCCGTGCTGGGAGTTCTGAGAAGAGCGACTCGGCTGGCAAACAAAACAGACCGCGTGGTCGGGCCCGACAGGCGGCGGAGACGCACGATGTCGGCCGAAGGTGTACGGGCACTTGTGCCAGCTTGGCCAACCTGACAACGCGAAATACTTGCTACTGTTTATCAACAAGGCCGCCGATTGACCTTGGCCAACCTGCTACCGCTATTGTTTTCCCCGCTACTGTTTTAGATATATCATTTTTTTCCTCTATACACTTATCGTTTCTCTGTAGAATTAAATTTCAGACTGTAATTAAATATGATGATTGTATTTTATGTTACAGTGACGTAGTGTTCAATAGCTGTGAAATAAAAAGCTCTTACTCTTATGTGGATGTAACCTGCAGCAAGTTTGCAGTTGAGTGATAAGTTATGTTGGACGTATGTTTTTGATCAGAATTTTGACCTCGAATCAAAAGTTTCATCAACCTTGATCTTTTGCGGCCTAGAACTAAAAAAATCGTCTTAATCATAGCATTAGTCCTAGAAAGAAAAAGAAAAACTTCTGCTCTTCAATACATGTACCTAAAACAGCTGTTTTTGGAACAGTGTGACGAAAATGTATTTTTTAATACAAGAGTTGAATGCGAACTAGTTGGTTACATAAGGTACACAAACTGTGGAATGTGGAGTGAAGACCGACTTGTTAATTGCATTGCCCATAGTTCTCCCCCTCCGTTAGGGGTGGGTTTCGGGGGGGGGAGGGACGCATTTTTGGGCACTGTTTGGTCCCAGATAACCAAAGTTAATGGGCAAGATTGACGATCTGTGACCTTAGCCACAAACACCAGCAGAGGGCACCTGGGGTGGTGGCAGTTTGTGTTCTATAATTTCTTTTACGATTGTAAAATTTTAGACAGTTAAAATAAATTAATCGTAAGAGTATAACGATCGTGAGACTGGGACCAACACGTGTCCTGTAATCCAGCTTCTTGGAGGTCACAAATTGTGGATATTTGTGAGCGATGATCGGTGCGTGATGTGTTCTCTAGTGTGGATTAACGTCCGCACTTTTGAACACTACGTTAATTTGCAAAGACCTTAATTATCCTTAACCTTAAGATCATTAAAATTAGACCAGTTCGTAATTCAGAGGCAGTGGTTCGGAATCCACGTTAAACTGTTTCTTAGATATGTCATCGGCTATTGAGCTATTAATTAACAGTCCTGTCTAAGGAACATGTCAGCCTTAGTCAGTAACAAGACTACAAGATCGCGCATCAATCATCTTACACTCATTTCTCATTCATACTTGGCTTAAAGTACCTACCAAGTACCAACATTTCAAATTCTAATCTAATCAAATGAAAAATGATTCCTGATTATACACATGTTTAATTTACCCAATTTAAAGTTAATACAAAAATGAGTTAGAATGTATTTTCCTTTTATTTATGTATTATCTATTTATGTGTAGCGCTCCTTGAGTCCTTGAAAATCCTACTTTTTATTTTTCAACCCGTATAAAGGATAGCCTTACTGCTAGGTTACAATGAACACCCTATTTGTAAGTATTAAATCTACATTTAACATTGAATAATACACAAAACACTAAGGAGACGCTCATTCTATTGTATGGTGAGGAAGATTAATGTCTCACAAATGTGAGCAGTATAGCAGACAGGCTGTGCAATATCCTTATGTTTGGTTG
Source organism: Nephotettix cincticeps (assembly GCA_023375725.1). Lineage (NCBI taxonomy): Eukaryota > Metazoa > Arthropoda > Insecta > Hemiptera > Cicadellidae > Nephotettix > Nephotettix cincticeps. Next base: position 57,789,917 of record CM041790.1, read on the forward strand.
ATTTATATAAAAATATTTGAAGAACTAAAAATATTATGAAGACTTCAAGAAGTTTTAATCTATTGAAAATATAAATGCATTAGAAACAGACTTTCGATAACCTTAATCTTCAATACATATAGCCATACATTGCGTTATAATCTAATTTATAGGAATAGATTTATTGGAGTTTTCAGCTAACATTTTTTCGATATATGTTAAAATTACAGAAAAAATAACTTGTCAGGTCGGCGAGGCGGTGTATACCAACATACCGCGTATCGATTTCCCGGCCGCGTCACAAATTTTCCCCGTGTTTAATCTCGTGATGGACGAGATGACCCCAATATCTCTCCGAAGGTAATTCATTTCGTCCATCTGCGGTGACAAATAACAGAAGTCCGTAATCCCCCGACGCCCGCGATGTGGGGGAGGGCAAGGGCGTCAACGGGGGAGGTGGGGTACGTTCGCAACGCAACGGAGAGGTTACATGGGTAAACCTGATTAAAGAACGTATCGTATTTCACGAGAAAGGTTCACTTTTATGTACCTTAGCGATCTTAAAAAATGTATAAATATAATTTTTGAGGAAAATAATTTTGGGGTTTCCTTATATATTTTGTTTTAAGAGTCCTAAGAACAATGTTAATTTTATGACATCTGATTACATGATAGTCAAAAGCTAATTGAAGATAAAATATTTTTTGTGATTGTGTGTAAAATCTTCTGTATAACCAAGGTAAGGTAACATGGTCGCCCGCACTATTAAATACTACGTTAATTCACGAAGACCATCCTTATAATTAGACCAGTTCGTAGTTCAGAGGCAGTGGTTCGGACTCCACGTTAAACCGTAGGTCCCTTAGGTATGTCATTAACTGTTGGGCTATTAATTAACAGTTCTGTCTAAGGGACATGTCAGCCTTAGTCAGTAACAAGATTACAAGATCGCGCCACAATCTTACACTCATTTCTTATTCATGCTTGGCTCAAAATGCCTACCTGGTTAGGTTGCAATTTCAATAATCTTATCTAATCTAAGTGAAAATAAATAACGCTTTCCAGGAATCGCAGGGATATACCGCAAATTTGAACACGCAAAGCTCTAAAAAAATGCAAATAACTTTTTATTTTTGTCGGATTACACTATTTAGTGTGTTTAAAAAACGTAGAACTAAATACACAAAAATCGATTTTTTACCCTAAGATTTTTTTGTTCCCAGTTCCCTTAAGTATCAATATGATGATGCAGACATTCTACTACTGTACTAAAAACTTTTAAACCAACTTCAAAGTTTTCCGTACCAGTACCCGAAGGAGGGAGGTAAACACGAAATGGCGTCGTAAACTAGAGATTTATTTGTTTGTTTACTGTAAGTAAATATTGAGTTTATGTTTTGAGTACAGGGCCATATGTGTTAAAGTTATTGTGGAGGTTTCCTGAATGGCAGCGGGCATTGTCGGTGGGAGAGAGCGCGAGATAATCGTTGTGCGAGAGAGAGCGACTCTACCGCAGTGTTAACGTCCCGGCCACTGATAACGCTTATATCTCTGCCCTCTCTCACTTTGATACTTTATACATTTACCAGTGTAGTTTATCGTACATTCAAAGCGAGGATGTTCATTTATTCGCTCTCTTTATTTTTCAATTCTGTGCTGGTTTTAGAGCTTCATTAATATTTAAGTGTGATTGTGTACACCGAATTAGCTATGAGGACCATAGTTTTATTTATTAAATTTACAGCGTTTTGTTGTGTTTGACATGGATATGTCTTAGCTCGGTTGGGGGGTTGTTCCCAATTTGCGAGACCAAAATTTAAAACAGTGACGTTATTTGGTTATTGGCGTCATGTGGTAAGTGACGTCATGGTTTGGTTTTTAGAACAACCGTTAGTAGAAATCCGTTATCAATAAAACTAGATCTGTGTCCAACATTGACGACCCATCATCATAGACAAAGGGCCTACGAGATTACTCAGGTTAGATTAAATTAGATTTTTGAAATGGAACCCTACCCAGTTAGGCATTTTAAGCTAAGTATGAATGAGAAGATAATTGTGGCGCGATCTTGTAGTCTTGTTACTGACTAAGGGTGACATGTTCCATAGACAGGACTATTAATTAATAGCCCAACAGCCGATGGCAACTAAGGGGCCTACAGTTTAACGTGGAATCCGAACCACGGCCTCTGAATTACGAATTGGTCTAACTATGAGGATGGTCTTCGTGCATTAACGTAGTATTCTATAGTGCGGACGAGAACACTACATCCACCAACCATCGCTCTCAACTACCCACAATTTGTCACCTACCACAGCCAGCCACTGGTTGCGATCCAGCTACGTTTGATTTCCCAGGCCAGTGCGTCACCCCTGAGCTACCGTGTCGGAATGATCAATACTCGATTTTCATTGCTTATATTTTACTGAGAGTAATAACGTAAAAAGATTTTTTATTCGTTGTGGTGAAATTACATTCTACTGGCAAGTAAACGGAAATTACAGATTGAGCAACTTACGCCTATCTCTCCTTCTCAAGTTTCGGCTCAGTTGGTGAACACTGAGCACCAAGTTGCAAGGGACGGTCGATGTTCTACATAGTTATGCGGGGGAATATAAAATGACCGGCCCGGTGACGGCTGTTGTTATGCAAGGCAGCGCTCGCGTTTGAAACAACACGGCAGAAGAGGTTATGATGACTTATGAATAAAATATCTCCTCCCCTTCTACCATACACCCGGGAGCTGTGCCGGACAGTGTCGGCAAGTAGGGGAGGGTTTGTCGTCAAGATTAGAAATACAACGTTGATCCAGTACTGCAACAAAGGTAGCGACGTGACTTTATTGGATTGATTACAATATTTAAACGCGACGTGACTTCGACGGTTTGATTCAATGTTTGAAAGTGACGTGACTCCGTTGGTTTGATTCAATATTTGAACACGGCGTGACTTCATTGGTTTGATGCAATATTTGATCACGACGTGACTTCGTTGGTTTGATGCAATATTTGAACACGACGTGACTTCGTTGGTTTGATTCAATATCTGAGTTTATTGAAAAAAGTAGACTACTTTCACTATATTTATGCACGTAATTGCAATTATTCTGTAATTATTTATTCTCCATTTGAATAAAGCCATTCCGAATAGGTTATTCATTCATTACCGTAACGTGACTGACCTTTTATAAAAACGTGACGTAATACGAAGCGGAAGCTGATGTAGAACGTAAGCTATTAATGATTTTACAAACTAGTTCATATTTTTTGTTTTGAATCACTTTGTTGAGCTGCGTCGCAAGCTGTCTACTAGCTGGTCAATGTATCCCTTCGTCTACTCACTTCCGTCCGCGTCGTATTGCCACGCGCATGCGCGGGATTGTATGCAGATTGAAGGAACAGACGCTTCCTGTGTCGAAATAACTTTGTATGGAGCGTTTCTTCGTTGCTTTGCCCACTTCATAGCGGAACCTTTGAGTATATCGTAGGTGTAACACTAACTGCATATTTGAAATTAAAAAGTCTTGATAATGCCATGAGGCGGCATACCCCATGGATACGACTGTACTGTCAATAGCCCAACAGCAAATATTATCGTGGAATCTGGATAACATTTTCCTTGTGTGTTACGGACTGGTCTAATGATCAGGTTGGTCTTTGTATTCAATTGTGTGGACGTCAATCCACACCAGTGAATATCATTTCCGCTTATAACCAATTACAATTTGTGACCTCTATGTATCTGGAGCAATTCATTATGTTACGTAGACTTTAATACATTTGATCAATAAATCATTATCCTATTCTTGTAGGAAATTGGACTCCTTTTTAATTATTTTACATTCCACCTTCTCTAACGAGAACGTAAAGTGATAATAGCTGACTTAACAAGCGGGGAAGCGTTGTGAGTAAATAATCCAGGGATTACCATTACGGGACTATTACTTCTAATGAATTCCGAACGATCGACAAACAGGGTTCGTCGACCGTGGTTTCCGGGTCCGTGAACCGGCGACAGTGCGGCACGGCGTAAGGGCGATTTGTATCTATAAACAATCGTGAGTCATGACGGTTGGTACGCCTGATTGTCGCTGAGCGCTCGTCAGGGGTACCAACCTGATCTCGTAGATGAAATAGGGTTATGGACGATACGCGATAAACGGACAGCGATTGCATGTCCATTAGAATTGTGTGAGATTGGTACACCTGATTGTCGCGGGATGCGGTACAGGTGTACCAACCTCACCACGTTCACATGTGAAGGTTACGTGGTTACCCGCAGAGCGATAAACGAGAAATGTCACGACGCAGTTACGTTCTAGTCAACAACTCTGACATGTTTACAGAACCAGACAAAATGTTACAGTATCTTTGACCTGTTTTATCGGATTATGTGGATATCTTTGTTCATAACCTATTTCCGAATTTCAACCATGTTTCCATGTTTCGATTACTTTTGTCGTAGTTGAAATGAATATTCTTTATTTTAAAAACGTACCGTGGTAGAGAACAAATCGTAACACACTAAATACTACTGGAGTAAAGTATTTTTCCCGTTTATTTAACAATAAATACAACTCCACTATACTTGTGTATGTTGAGGTATATGAAATAAAAATGTGAGGAATTTTTGAATAAGATGTAATATTTCTTAAGTAGGTTTTGTGTTTTAAAGCTATTTCATTTTGACATGGATATGTCTTAGCTCTAAGGGGTGTTAACGATTTGATTTTAGCGCGACAAAAATTGAAATAGTGACGTATTTTGGTTAGTGACGTCACCACAGCTGTTTAGATAAACTGAAAACATCCCCATTAGATATGTCTATGATCTAACCCATTTCCCACAGAGAAGTAAATACAAACGTGTTTTAATAGTATGTTTATCATAACGGAATACCAATTAATGGAAACTCAATGGAATGGAAACTGTATTTTGTTATTCTTTGACAATTTACTAACAAAAAAATATTACTAAACGACTTTTTGGACTACTCTATACAGATCTAAAACAAGTTTAATATAATGTCTGATAAGAAATTGAATTGTAGCTTAAGCTTAAATATTTAAGAAATAGATTGTGATAGCAAGTCAACAGAAGAGGGTAGGCTCAAGAGGAAGCATTAAAATGCCATTTTCGGGACGATGCCAATCTTACGCGATTGTTGACTAAGCGGAAAAGAAAGTAACACGCCTGGAGGGCTTAGGCAAACATTGTTGAAAAACTCTTGAGATCAAGAACGCGAGAGAAATGATCCACGGGAACTGATCTGGGCGCCATCTGTGAGCGCGGCGGGGAATTATTTTGTAAGCATTCCTTGCAACCCCTTCCGTTTCCGCGGTTCAAAGAATATACTCTGAGGAATTATTTACGTTTATAATAAGCCTTTTATTGTGACTAGAGTTTTAAAAATATTTTCGTGTTGTTTATAATTTATTTACTTATTTTAAGATTCCTGAGGGGGTGTCTTTTTTTAAATATTTTGTTAGGCCTGTTCAATGATTTTTTTGCAACAAGGTGTAAATTTAAAGGTAAAGTGGTTAACAAGAGGATTGCATGATATAATTAATATCTGTAACTTGAACTTTAATTTTTTATCGTAAATTATTAGGTAATCACTTGAAAACGGGAGGAGTTTCTCCACCTCTAGAAACGTTGTGTAGTTCAAAAACATAGACGCGTTGGAATAAGTTCAATAAAAGATATTAAATAATTTATAACCAATGCAATTATGATTTTTAAAGACTGTGTATATCCAATATCAAAGCTATTTCTTGCAATTTGTTATTACGTACTAATAGCATATTTTTTGTCTGCCATGAATTCCCCGTTTTTAAACAAGTTTACCACAAGGGTGCCGTTATATAGTTTCTAGATATAATTTCTCTGGCGAGAATTGTGGAGTATCCATGGAGAGGAAAGAGGAATACAAGATTTTACCAATAAAAACACGTGGCAAATGCACAAACAAGACAGGGGTTACCGGAAGTGAAACGTGTCATTTAGCATTTCCGGTGCGTGAGATCGGCACGCCCGTTCCTATAACGCGTGCGAGGGACACTATACCGTGTCGACGAGGGACGTGCCTTTTCCCCAATTCCCGCCGCTTGCACCTATCCAGACGTTTTCTTTGATGCTAATTTTACGAAGGCGTCTCCACTTATCTGATTGTAGATTTGCCAAACTGCTCGGTATGCCTTGGTGTCGGGGTTTTATATTCGCAACAGTGGACATGAATTTAGTTATGTTTTGTTTTGATTTATGTCTGTGTATACTCATTGATAACGTTGTACTTTATTCTATTTTTGTTATTTTATCATCAGTTTCAAAACAATGGTTTTAGCAAAAAAACTTTTATCTTCGTACAAAGGACAGGGAATGCCATTACAAATAGACATAATTACGTAGTTTAGGTATTTTGGTTACGGAAATTCCTAAAAGCCCAATGAAGTCCAACGAGTGTTAAAAATGTAAAGACGGTTGTGGAGACAAACCAAATTTATGAGTTTGTGTAAATGAGGACGATCATTTTTAAGCTCAGTAGGCCGTTATTACTGATTTATGAACCTAATTAAATTTAAAAAAGGATCTAACGTATCACATTATAAACGCATTATTCTTTATATGAATAGTTTTGTTAGACCAGAGTTCACCTTTATTTTGGTCAAACTTATCGATATGAAGTAGCTTTGAGTTATTTAAAACACTGCGGTGCTTAAACGACTCCATAATGTAACACCCACCCCTAGCCTATTGACGATTCTCACCCCCCCCCGTGAGTCATCCCCCCACCCATGCCACAATTAATCCTAATCGTTTTATCATTTCTACAAACACCACCAGCTGTTGTATTCTCTACAGTTGTTGGTGTATTTATTTCGATACAGATTCCAACCCCTCGTGAGTTGCACTGTTTTATTTTGATGTAGTATTTTCTGGAAAAAGTTTTACTTTCAGCTCAAATATCATGAAGGTTGGAACATGTTATAACCATTATGACAACCTCATCCAGTTACTAAACGTATCTCATCTTAATTTACACGACTCTCTTTTCGTTATATTCATTTTCCAACTACTAACGTTTGGCCTTGTTTCAAGAGGAAGTACGGAGATGTAGGGTACTACTTGACCCAATTACTTTATAGTTTCGGGTACTTCCGGAATTTTTTAAAGACGATTGGCAAGGAGGACATCCCTCACTGTCTCTACAGTCCCGGTGTCACCGATACCGCAGAGCATCCCATCTTCTCCAGCAGTAGATGGCACAACAGCACCTCTGAGGCCTAGAGTCCTCCGTGGAACCAATGTTCTGATCCGAAGAGAACTGGAACAGAATCGCCAGCGTCGCTGAATATACTTTGAAACCAAAAAGTCCGATTAAAATCGACTTAATTGAAGTAAATAAGTTTAGAAGTAGTCCCTAACGTGCGATTCACTATGGGGTTAGCCTTGATAATGTGAAGAACTGTTCGGGCTAGTCCCTCGAAGATGAGGGAGAGTTTTTAATGAGTGCGAGTCTCATACTCCCAGTAGCGTACGATAAGCATTTGGATTCCGGAAAAAAGGATCTGGAAAAATATTTTTGTTTATTTTTTTTCTTGAAGTTCTTGAAATAAAATAATAGATATACATTCATACCGTTGAAGAACGCTTATTGAATTTTAAAATAAATTGTCACTGCTTTTAATGAAAGAAAACATCGACTTTATTAAATTAGTTCCCTAGATGTTAACATAATATTAGATGGAACAACAAAGAATGAAGTTAGCCTGATGAATAACATGAATAAACACATCCGTAAAGTGACTTAACTTCTTGAAACAGTTGAGATAAGCCTTAAGTGCTGTGTCTACAACAATAAGAACATTTCCATTCAAGGCACATTTAGGTGGCTAGAGTTCGAAGTAACTAAAGTTTTCCTCTCCCCATCCAAAGTATCTTCCCACCCCCTCTCGCATACTTCATGGCATCACTCGAAGGGATTTACACACTTCTTAAATTTATATTGACGCTAATTCTGTTCAGTATTAATTTTATATTCGTCATTTTTATAATTCGCTCGTATTTTTGACATGGATACGTCGAAGCTCTGGGGGATATTTTGGTTATAAGACAGCTGTAGGGCCAAAAACCCTAACGCACATCATTCTGTCTCATGTTTAACTAATAGGCATACCTTACAATTTGCTGTTGGGTTTAGAATCAAACCGAAGATCCATGGATTACAAACAGAACCTCAAGAAACGTAACAAGAAATATTGTATTTACTTCCTTTAGGAAATAGCTTCGATCATGGATATGTCTAAAGAGAATGTTTTCGGTTCCTCGAAACAGCTGTCCTTATAAGTATATGACGCCATTGTTTCAAATTTTGGTCTTGCAAATTTCCAACACCCCCCAGAGGAGATAAGACATATCCATGTTAAAATGTTTGTATTTAATTCCCTATGAGAAATAGGTTAGATCATGGGAATGTTTTCAGTTCATCTAAACAGCTATTATTTTAACCAAACTATGACGTCACTAACTAAATGACGCCACTGTTTCAAATTTTGGTCTTACGAATTTCCATCACCCCCTAGAGATAAGACATATCCATGTTAAAATATTTGTATTTACTTCCCTATGAAAAATAGGTTAGATCATGGGAATGCTTTCTTTAGTTCGTCTAAACAGCTATCCATATAACCAAACTATGACTTCACTAACTAAATATTTCACTGTTTCACACTGTTTCAAATTTTGGTCGCGCAAATTACTAACCCCCCAGAGCTAAGACATTTCCATATGAAAACAACACTTATGAACTTAACTCCCTGAAACAATAAAGTTCAAAGTGGTGTCTTGAACAATAATAACTGCTTTATTCAAGGTGAGGAAGGGGAGGGGGAATCAAGTTGGCAGCCCCCACGTATGCTCCCAACCCCCCTCTACCGGTAGAAGGGTGAAACACATTTACCGCGCCGTCTGATGGATCGGCCTCCCCAAATTGATTCGGTTTGGTTCATTAGTCATTCTGTGTTTCTTTTAATTGGACGTGGAATGGTTTTTGCAGCCGCGGAAGGGAGGGCATTGCGAGACGGGTTTTAATGAGGCTTAAGTTGTCAGATTGTCTTGTGTTCTTTGCTGTAAAATGAAACCGCTTTAGAAACATTTTATCGTCATTTTTACTGGGATGGTATCGACGTCCTGTAATCCAGCTACTTGGAGGAGACAAATTGTGGATAGTTGTAAGCGATGGTCGGTGGATGTAGTGTTTTCTTGTGTGGATGAACGTCCGCACTATAATTAGACCAGTACGTAATTCAGAGACAGTGGTTCGGATTTCACGTTAAACTGTAGGTCCCTTAGTTGCCATCTGCAGTTGGGCTATTAATTAACAGTTCTGACTAAGGAATATGTCAGCCTTAGTCAGTAACAAGACTAGAAGATCACGTCACAATCATCTTACACTCATTTCTCATTCATACTTGGCTTAAAATACCTATCTGGGTAGGTTGTCATTTCAATAATCGAATCTAATCGCTCCTTTTTTTAGATTTGTGGTTTGTTAAACTATAATAACTGTAAATTTAAATTTTTACCTTCCACACCAATGGGTGGGTGGGATGCATCAATCGAAATGTAGGAGCAAAAATTCTTGAGCTCTTAATTTTGGTACTATTCCACTATTAATTTCACCATTTTTCCAGTATATTTTAAGTCTACCAGTGCCGCCATTTTACATTTTAGCTTCATAATAATAGATAACAAACAATTAATATTAAAATCGTCGTCAATAACCTGTAAAACTGTATTTATTTACTTCCCTGTGGAAAATAGGTTAGGTCATGGATATGTCTGAAAGGAAATGTTTTCAGTTCATCTAAGCAACTGTTCTTATTCTTATATATTAAACTAGATGACCCAACAGACGTTGCCTTGTCTTTAATGTGAATATAAAATGTAATAAATAACAATAAATGTACAAAAAACATAATTAAAACAAAACAGTTTTTGTTAAATGTTAGATTCCAGCTCAAATTATAACACGTTTTACCTTGGTTATTAAAAAAGCTTTGAACTAAGTACAATTTCTAAATCCTTCACAATGTAAAAACCAAAATCGAAATAAATAATACTTTTTAACTCATTCAAACCTTAGTATTGATAAACAAACCAATAAAAACAGCTGTATCTGAGAAATATTATATTTATACAGTAATTAGATACCATTGAGTACTTACTACGTATTTTATAGTTGCTTCTTTGGCTTGCTCAATGGTTCAAATTAAAACAGCTGCTGTTTATATCTTAAAAGGTAAGATATATATGTTAGAAACCAAAACAAAATTATTTCCCCATAAGATTAACATGGGAACTTTGAAGGCGTATAGGGTAGAGATTTATTGGAAAATTGTCACAAAAACTATTAGACTTTCCTATTTTAGGCCTAAAGAATCAGTATACCAAATTTCAGCCTCCTAGGTAATCGGGAAGTGGGAGAATTAGTGATGAGTGAGTGAGTGAGGGCTTTGAATTTTATATATTAAGAAGAAGATATGCAATACAATAACTCTGGTAGTTTCTATGGAAACGACATCCGTTGCACTGTTTTGCGTTACACAACAACGCCAACATCCCAGCTTAGATGTCAAGAATTATCGATTACATGCGTCTATTCAGAGTCACTTGTACCTGTTACTTGAAACTATTACACTGTCGTAAAACAGCAACTGTTCCAGGCAGCGTAATGTAATGAATTGAAATCTTTACGACCCTTCATTTGTTATAAAGGTTATAAACACCGCGGAATACGTTAAGAATGTGGTCCAGAAAGTCACAGATATTCGTACCTGTTACTCGGAACTATATTACTACATTATTGTAACGCAACAACTGTTCCAGGCAACGTAATGTAATTCATTGAAGCCATTACGACCCTTCACTTGTTATAAAGGTTGTTGCCGAAGAACCACCCTGGAGAGCGAAGAAAGTCGGCTCAGTGAAAGGCCTCTCTCCTCTCTCTCTCTCTCTCTCTCTCTCTATCCTGTGATAGATCACGGCCCCGGGTCTTGTTATTTGCCGGTCAGTGTTTGGACAGTGACGTCACTACTCTACAACGAGATTTGATTCAGTAACATCAAATCGACACAAGTTATTCTCTATTTAATCACTAAATAGTAGAACCTCAATAATTAAAAAAACGTCTACAATTCATAGATTTCGTCTGTTCCCTTGAGGAAACCTCAAATATTCGAAAAATATACTCATAGAATTAGAAGTATTTTTACGTATAATTTAGCCTCTGGAATCAGAATTATGTTTCTTTAATTCTAAACCCTACCTCCAAAATTCTAACCTAACCTCTACAGCTCAAAGACGGTTCTCATAAGCCTCTGATATTCAATGTAATTTTTGTTTTAACAAGCCAGTCGGATCGTAAACCAGAGCGTTTACAGGGCTGTAATCATTGTCAGTATGTTATAAATTCAGTAACGAATGTCAGTAATTATGTTATAAAATTAACATGTGAACATGTGGCTAAAATGTAATATGTGTACATCGATATACTCTTAATCTGCAAGGCATATTTGAAAAGTTCAACTAACTTCTGGAACAATTTTATGTATTTAAAAAATTGAACATGTAAATGGGTAACAGAAATGCTTTATTTTATAATCTATTTATTTATTGAAGTCCATTTCGCAAATATTTGAAATAAATTAAGAAATACAGATGATCAAAATGATGACGATTTTTCTAACAAGTATTCATACTTTTACAAGGTGAAAACGTAAAATTAAATCGACAACAATCGTTTGGTCAAAGAAACAACGGCGGTCTGTGTTAAGGGGGATGAAATATCGAAGTCGATATATCGTGGTCGCCGGACTGTGCCGAACTGCGTCACTGCTTCGACCTGCTTCAACAATGCTTCCACACAACACGTTGTTGAAAGTTATCCATCCAGTCGGAATTGTATTGTACTATATTTATCTTTTCAAATAATTTCCTGGTAATCATAAATTCAGATTTATTCTAGCAACTTCCGCACTTAGGTAAATTATTCTTGTTTACGTTACAGGGATAAAAGTTTACAATTAAAATGATTTCCAGCATTGTTACAGTGTCCGCGCCAAACGTGACATCACTCGTGGTTAAGAGCTGCAATTTACATTGATAGGTACAGTCTATTTACCTTAGAGAACTCCTCCAGAATCAACCCTTAAGTTTTTAGTAAAATTAGACCAGTTTGTAATTTAAAGGCAAAGGTGGTTTGGATCCGAGGTTAAACCGCAGGTCCCAAGGATGTCATTGGCTATTAATTAACAGTCTTGTCGAAGGAGCATGTTAATCTTTTAGTCAGTAACATGACTGGGATGGTGGCGTCGTCCTGTAATCCAGCTACTTGGTCACGAATTGTGGATAGTTGTGACCGATAGTCGGTGGGTGTAGTCTTGCGTGGATTAACGTCCGCACTATTGAATACTACGTTAATTCGAAAGACTATCCTCATAACTAGATCAATTTGTAATTTAGAGGCTGTGGTTTGGATTTCACGTTAAACTGTAGGTCCCTTAGACATGCCATTGGCTGTTGGGCTATTAATTAACAGTTCTGTCTAAGAAACATGTCAGCCTGAGTATAAAGACTACAATATCGCGCCACAATCATCTTACACTCAATTCCCATTCATACGTGACTTATAATATCAACCTGGTTGGATGAAATTAAATCCTTAACAACAGTTAAGGCCATTCCGTCAACAGTCCTTTGGCTTCTATGACACAGTCTCACCTTATAATTAATGAATATAATTTTACGCATTCACACTAATTATTATTTTGTATCACTTACACACAATTTTTAATTAAGTGAATCAATTATATAACTGTACTAAGAAGATATAGTTAACACATAGAACGGCCGAAATTAATTTTATACAACTTCTTAATGGAAGATTTTACGCTGGACCCACCCAAGACCAGATTCTTCCAATTCCTAGGTCGGACGGCGTTCTAGTTAGCGGTCGATCACAGCGGTGATATAATCAGGAAAACAAGAAGAAATAAAGTGCAGGCGAGAGGAGGGGGGATCGATTGTTATCTCTCCCCCCCTCTACATTCCGTCTCGATTAATTAGCAGCACACTCTGGTGTCGTTTAATTAAAACACTGTTACGTTGCAGCCGGCCGCCACAGGTGGCGCTGGCGCAGCGTTTGTTGTGATTTGTTCCTGCATCCGTTCACGTTTTATATGGACGGTTGTAATTGGTTTATCTTAATCGTTATGGGATGAATATTGAATCGTGTTGTAAACATTTACGATTAACTGTTTTCGTGAACGTTCTGGTTAATTTTTGTATGGCAATTTTACGAGATAACTATTTTCTTCAGGTGATGCAAACGAAATCTGTTTAGTGAGCACTTTTTGAGTTGCGGTGGTTAATTCGGAAATTTGGCGTCTTTCGTACAAGGAGTGTGGGAAAACTACTTATGTTTTTGAGCTGAAATTTTGGGAACATGGATGGATAACAGATCTTTTTACGTAGCCTATGTGAAATTTTAAATTCGTATACTACAGAAAATTATTATTAAAGGCACGTAATTGATCCGATAATTCTATGAAAAATGTCATTTTGGTGTTTTAAATGTTTAAAAATGAACAAAAACAGAATTGTTATCTTAAACAGGTCAGTCAGAAAGCTTGTGTAAAACAATCACATTTGCGTAACGAATACGTTACACTAACGTTATATTTTAAATATATGTAGTAATATGTTTAATACACACACTACATGTGATTACATTAGATCATTGAAATGTCAACCATATCACAATGTAGTTATTTTAAGCCAAGTATGAATGAGGATTGAGTGTAGGATGATTGTGGCGCGATCTTGTAGTCTTGTTACTGACTAAGGCTGACATGTTCCTTAGAACGGACTCGAACAGTCAATGACATCTGGGACCTACAGTTTAACGTAAATCTTAACCACGGCATCTGAATTACGAATTTGTCAAATTTGGATTACAATAGTGCGGACGTTAATCCACACAAGAGAACACTATACTCATCGACCATCGCTTACAACTATCCACAATTCGTGACCTCCAAGTGTAGTTCGATTACAGGACGTCGCCACCATCCCAGTTATTACTGACAGGTAGAACTGGTCGTATCAATGCAAGATTCGAACTGCGCTCCGGTCAAAAAGTGGACCGATGAAATTTCGTTAAATTAATCCATTAGGACTGATGTCAGCTGAAACTGTCCGTGTGGAGGTGATTGGTGCCTTTAGTTCGAACATATCGTCTGTAGCACGAATACATATCGTCGTAAAAGCAACGAATTATATCTGTATACAAGGCATCGGATCATTACAATATAAATTATTAATAGAACCACCGGCTTATTATTCAATGTGCACAGTTATAAATTAATGTATAACTTATTTGATGGAGTCTTTTACAAAATTTGGTCAATTTGTAAGGAATTGTCAAAAAATATAATATTGTACTTATTCTGGTGTGTCCTGTTTTGAATCATAAATTTTGAGTTAGCCCTAAAGGTAACCAGGAAGAGTAAAATTTTCTAAATCAAATCCGGACGATTTTTTTTACATTTAAAACATTAAAATTTGAAAAGATACGAAAGAGTAGGTTGCAAAAGAACGGCTTCAGGAAATATCGATATATGAATTATTTATGTTGAATTTCTGTAAGGTTAAAAAAGCTGCAGGTGAAGGACGGATGTGGAGTGGAGGATGCAAGGTTGTTCTTATCAAATTAAAATGTCAGCCTTCCTTCAATAAGTCTCGGATGGAATTTCAGCCGCAGCTCCGCCGGCGCGCCGCGATGACATTCCCCGGCAGTCCTTATTGCGTTACACTTTTTGCATTCATTCATATCACAAATCTTTTCAGTTTTGAAACATCCCGTTGCTGTTTTAATTATTTAACACAAGATTATTTTAGTTAGCTTTCGCGGAGTTAAATTCAACTCGGTTTGTTTTAAGTTCTTTTATAGTAATTTTGAAATTGGTTTCGTGAAAGATATTTTGGAAATCATAAAAAGATGTCAAAAATCAATTCCGTATCAATCAATAGAATATGTATTTCTAAAACCTACAATAACTAACATTTATTTGTCGATTGTATCTTAAATATACCTCGGCATATTTTGTGTGAATACTTTTCATTTTAACACGTGATTAGTTCTAAAATTTGGCGGTGTTGGTGAAAAGAGTGTAGGAAACCCACTAGTGCTTTGGAACTGAAAATTTGGAAACATTAAAGATTTTTGACGTAACGTACCTAAGTGAAATTTTTAAAAATGTCTAAAATGATGAAAAGAAGTACCAGCATAGTGCGTGATATCGTCTTCACGGAGAAGCGGTTTTATTTAGCGCCACAGAAAGACAAACTGATAGAGAGAATTTTAGATAATACTCATTTGTTCAAACACAACTCTAATTTTATTTATGTAGATTCTACACAGTAAAAATTATCAATGCTAAATCGTCCCGTTCAATAATGTATTTATACCTAGGAATATATATTTTCACTCTACCTACATCTCCATTATCATCAGAGCTTGCTTACACAAAATGACGTGATCCCGGATGGAATACCGAAGTGGACACCTCTGCCCTGTATCTCAGTGTTTAATCCCCCCTCCCCCCCAAAGTTGTAATTGCCGGGATCACAGTTCACAGTCGCTATTGCTCAAGTTGTTGCCCCCCCCCGCTGCCCCGTCTTATCGCCCCTTCGAGACCAGTGCAGACCACAAGGGAGTGAGTGATTTTGTGGTTGGGTAAATTGGTTCAATATCGTCTTCTCGCTAGAGCTTTAGCCGGTGAATTTAATAATCTGCGAATCTGTGGCTCTTTTTTATATTGTAAAAACTTTTTAAAAATATGTAAAAAGGTTGAAACTGTTTAATTAATTTATTTTATCGCTTGAACAATATTATTTTACATTTTCAATTTAAAAATGTGTCCGTCTGTATAAATTTGTTTACTATGAATAAGTACCTGTTTAAGCTGTGGTTGGAAAATAGTGATATTTTATTGTTATTTGTGGGACACCCCCCAACTAGGTGGGTACTTAAGGGTGAATATGAGGTAAGAGTGCTAATAGATTTGATGAGTGACTGATTAAGATTTGCTGGTTAATTAGCTTGGATCATTAATTATTAGGCCACTAAACAATCGGGTTCAGTAACAAGACTTAAGTCATCTTTCACTCATTTCTCATTCATACTTGGTTTAAAATACCTTCCTGGGTAGATGTTATTTTAGCGAAAATCGTTAATGTATCTACCAGGATCTTCATTCCATCCTAAGTATTGTTTTGTAGTATACAAGTTAAACTCCACAAGAGCAGTGGTACCCAGTATTTACTAAGGCGGTGCGAGCGACTGAAAACCGCTAAGTCTGCGCTTGTGTCGCTTATTCCTGAGTGGCCTGTTTAATTTATACATTAACAATTCTTTTTTTGTAAAATTTAAAACATTTTTTAATTCCAAATTACATATTTTATAAGATTATCAGATCAAATATTTGACTTTAAACATAATTTTCTGTAGTACCGTAAACATAACATTTTTTCTTATTTCAAAACTTCACACTGATAACGTGAAAAATAGCTGTTATCCATCCACGTTCCCAAAAGTTAGGCTAAAAAATATTAATAGTTCCCACACTCCTTGCATGAAAACCGACGTGAAATTATCACGAATTAATCACCCTGTAACTCTAGATGTTTTCACTAAAACCTTTATTCCAAAGCATATTTAAGAGACAAACAATACATAACCTCAATGTCAAAGTAGTATCAACAATTTGTCTACTGGTTTACATCCAACTTTCATCCAAAGCGTGTTCAAACACGGGCTGAGAGAGTGCGTGGCAAGCGACGGCTGAACAGTTTGTGAAGGCGGAAGGGGGTAAATAAATAATTGGCCGGGCCCTGACGCACACACGCGCACGCGCGCCTCATTACAGGTGCCCTGCCACGAGCCGCGGGCGCCGGCCGGTAAACGCGCCATTATCTTAATACATCTCGCGCTGCGACGCGGCGGTTCCTACACAACTATCTGGCTCGTAGTTGAGCAGTAGTTCCACCAGGATGCGCTTCTGACCTACGCAAGTTCACACGGCTCAGTTCAGAGGTCGACACTACACAATTGGCTATTTCGGCTCCTGTCTAACACAAACACTGGACACGGTACAATCGATTTTGGATCCGAGCCTGTCTAACTAAAATGGGGAGATCAGATAAGGTCACTGAAATGGTAACCAAACTACAATGTTGGTATTTTAATCCAAGTATGAATGAGGATTGAGTGTGGGATGATTGTGGCTCGATCTTGTAGTCTTGTTACTGACTAAGTCTGACATGTTGCTTAGACAGGACTGTTAATTAATATCCCAATAGTCAATGGCAACTAATGGACCTACAGTTTAACGTGGGATCCGAACCGCGGCCTCTGAATTACGGTTTAATTATGGTGTTTGCGGATTCAACAGTGCTACACCCACCGTACATAGCTCACAACTATCCACAATTCGTGACCTCCAAGTCACTGGATTACAAACACGCCACGGTCCCTTGTAGTTTAACGAAACGTTCAGTTTTTCTACCTAAAAACGAAAAAATAACATGGTCCCGAGCTTACGTCTTGCTATGAGACCTACGGTAATAGCTTCTTCCGTATGGTAATTTGGCTAAAAGTATTCTGAGCTTTTAACTAATCATACTAAGGTAATGTCTCCAACTTAAAGGTTTCTGGAGTCTCCCATCTCGAATTCATACGGGTAAATTGTGCGATAATTCTAATCCATTTCAATATGTCCAAGAGTACCGTTCCGTGATGACTGGAATGTGAAACCGTAATCAAATTGAATCTCCATAAAATGACTATCGATTAAATTACTCTCTAACGCGTGTCACAAGAATCTGCAACAGAAGTAATTGATTGCCAATTTTCACATTGTTTACAATGTCAATTACGCTGGTAATTGCAGGTTCTGTTAAACAATGTAGAATAACACGAAGCAATGCCCTGCAGTCTGCAGTGTATCCCTTTGTTGATCATTCGACCATAACCTGTTTTATTATCGGTTATCGATATCGACATCGCAGTATGATACTGCGAGTGCTTTGTGTCGACACTCTTTGATGTGCGGGGAAATAAAGTGATTGTGAATTATCGAATTAAATTATTTGCAATCTGTTTGGTAATGGAATAGCCAGTATTTATAAACTGTTGTAAGTCTCTTGGGGGTAATGAGCTGTGTTAACGATTCCAAAAAATGCAGCCGTGGCCTAACTTGTTTTAATACATTTTTGTAGTTGCAGCTTAAAATTACTTCGTTGAGTTCCCACCAGTTGTCGTTGATTTGTCAGGTATAGCCCATAACTTCGTCAGGTATAGCCCGTAACTTCGTCAGGTATAGCTCGTAACTTCGTCTGGCATAGCCCTAACATCGTCAGTCATAAATAGCCCGTAACTTCGTCTGGTATGTATAGCCATAACTTCGTCTGATATAGCCCGTAACTTCGTCTGGTATAGCCCGTAACTTCGTTAGGTATAGCCCTAACTTCGTCAGATATGGCCCTAACTTCGTCAGGTATAGTCCGTAACTTCGTCTGGTATAGCCCTAACTTCGTTAGGTATAAATAGCCCTAACTTCGTCTGGCAAAGCCCTAACTTCGTTAGGTATAAATAGCCCTAACTTCGTCTGGTATAGCCAGTAACTTCGTCAGGTATAGGCCTAACTTCTTCAGGTATAGTCCGTAACTTCGTCAGGTATAGCCCTAACTTCGTCAGGTATAAATAGTCCGTAACTTCGTTTGGTATAGTCCGTAACTTTATCAGGTATAGCCCGTAACTTCGTCTGGTATAGCCCTAACTTCGTCTGGTATAGCCCGTAACTTTATCAGGTATAGTCCGTAACTTTATCAGGTATAGCGCGTAACTTCGTCTGGTATAGCCCTAACTTCGTCAGGTATAAATAGTCCGTAACTTCGTTTGGTATAGTCCGTAACTTTATCAGGTATAGCCCGTAACTTCGTCTGGTATAGCCCTAACTTCGTCTGGTATAGCCCGTAACTTAATCAGGTATAGTCCGTAACTTTATCAGTTATAGCCCGTAACTTCGTCTGGTATAGCCCTAACTTCGTCTGGTATAGCCCGAAACTTTTATCAGGTATAGTCCGTAACTTTATCAGGTATAGCCCGTAACTTCGTCTGGTATAGCCCTAACTTCGTCTGGTATAGCCCGTAACTTTATCAGGTATAGTCCGTAACTTTATCAGGTATAGCCCGTAACTTCGTCTGGTATAGCCCTAACTTCGTCTGGTATAGTTCGTAACTTCGTCTGGTATAGCCCGAAACTTTATCAGGTATAGTCCGTAACTTTATCAGGTATAGTCCGTAACTTCGTCAGGTTTAGCACGTAACCTCCACCGACCATCGCTCACAACTATCCACAATTCGTGACCTCCAGGACACGCCCTGGTCCCATTCACCTTAGTAATGTACCAAGACTACAAGATAGCGCCACATTATCTTACACTTATTTCTCAATCATAATTTGCGTTTCAGTTAATAGTAAGTACAATTGTAACGAAATTCCAATACAACCGTGAGAGACATTCACCAAATTTTGCCGCTTCATACACCTCAGCGTGTCGAGTCTGCGGACGCCTGGCGGGCAACAAAAACGCACATCACCATAAATAGCTCGCACACAAGGACGCGGCGGCGTGCGCTAGCGCCTCACCTACTTTCGCCCCCCCTCCCTGCGACACCCCCCCCCCGGCCGGCGACCTCGGGGTCGGGCAGTTTGTCACACGGCTACGACCGGCTCGATATTCGGAGATGATTTGTCGACTGGCTTCAACAGAGTAATCTGACAGGCGGAATTTCGAGGATTTGCGTGCTGTGCTGGTGGTTTTTGGAAAGGTTTATGGTTTAGTATGATAGCGGAGATTTTATTTTATTTATTATAACTGCGCCCTTTCTGCTTCTTGTAAATTCTGTGGGTATCTAAATATAAAAAATCATCGTCAGTGTAACTTTATTATTTAGTAATTTATAAAAGAAATATAAATGTAGCAGGGATTGACTTAAATACCTTAATTGTGTTGCATTCTAGGAGGCTTTTTATCGTCCTTTGTAGTTATATCTAGGTAGGGATATCTACTCGGTGATATTCAAGAATAAGTCTGTAACCCAAAGCAAGGCTAATGACATATCTAAAAATGTTAGTATTTACTTCCCTGTGGAAAATGGGTTAGATCAAGACTACGTCTAAAGGGAATGTTTTCAGTTTATCTAAACGGCTGTTCTTATTCTTTTATATTAAAAATTCAATACAATAGCTCTAGTAGTTTCTATGGAAACATACATTCAAACATATCCTCTTCTCCACGTCCTTCTTCTGAAGGCGCTGGTGGCGTCAAGTGTCCTGTCTTGTAACAGGCCCACACATTAAAATTAGCGAGCCACGCGCTAGGAACAGGATTAGACAGGCAAGGCTTTTGATGCGGTTAGATTAGGTGAGGTATGCTATGGATTTAGGTTTTGCGGAAGTCTTCCAGGTTGTAGAAGCAGGCACAAATAAGGAATGATTTTACGGCTCTTTTGAATTTTTCAATTTGTGCAATATTTCTGAAGTTTTCTGGTAAATTTTCAAATAATTTTATGCCAAACAACAAACCTGTTACATATTTTCCATCTTACAAATCGCCAAACCCCCCCCCTCAGAGCTAAGATTAAATTAGGAATATACTCAAATATTTGCGTAATGAAATATGAGATGTAAGAACTCTTTTCTTTCGATGTTTCAAATATGGCCTTTTTAGCAAATTTTTATTAATTTTCGTACCCTCCATAAGAATAACGTGGCTCATGAGTATGTTTATTTGATAACATAGGGAACAAAAATTTGATTTTTCAGGTTGCATTATTAGAACTTATGTACCTGTGAAGTTGTATACCAGGTTTTATCACAATATTGCAAATAATATGTAATGTATACATTATCTCAGTATTCGAATGACGTGGTGCAAAAATTCAAAATTTTTAATTCTTTGATTTTTTTTACAAAATTATTGATTACTAATTACAAAATTACTGTGCTTGTAAATATTTTATATATCCAGTCCAAAAATCCAATATGTCGCACAAGATACCCCAACGATATTCACAAAACCTTTAACAACTTGCGCAACCAATCGTTCATAAATATCAAAAAACATCGATATTGGTGTATTCGATTTTATAAATCGAATGTATCATTCCGACCGAACCTTCGAAGTTACCTCAGAACGCTAGGTTACGTGCTGTATAGTGACACAACTCAGAGGATAACAAATGGAGAGAGAGTGAGAGGGAAGAGGAAGAGGTTGAGAGGTCGTCACATTAAAAAGCAATCAGTAAAAATTAGTGGTTAGAAGTGATCGTTGACGCTTCAGCGGTGTAATGGGGAACCATCGACCGGCTGAGGCAGGTACAGTATTGGCACTTGTGTAATAGATAATGCGACAACTGATTATCGATATTGCAATCGGTAGAATCTGACAACCGTTATCGTATTGTGACTCAATACTGTACATAATACTAGATGTGAAAGTTTGTAATTTATTTTTGTGTAATGCATAATGCAACATCAACTGATTATCTATATTTCCATCGGACTTCAATTCATAATTTGGTTATTAATCAATAATCCCGAAAAATATTGACTTCGTCAGTAAAACTACATAATATTATAGTCAAAGGCATCACTCATCCTTCACGAAATTAGGTTAAAATTTCCTGAAATTTTTGTCCCTGTCTCAAAATAGGCTAAGGATATTGAAGAAGCTTTGTTCAAAACGGAAACATCTATGTAGGTCTACTAAGGAATTACAGTAAAATAAATTGTAATATTTTTTTCAAAACTAGTTTAATTACAAAAACATAAATTTACCGTTGTGAACTCAATTAAATATTGTGTGGTAAGAGAGCTGTTAATATGGAATCGACCGAATGGCTTAATTGGTTTACAGCGATTAAACCTGTCACGTCGATCTGTGTGCTGAGTATTTCTCTGCATTTCGTTGGAAATTCAACGAACCAAAATATTTCTGTAGCTTCTTAGATATTATTTTTCAATTTCATAGCGATTCTGGCAGTATACAACGGTACTACACTAAATTTAGTTCACCAAACACCCGCTAGGCTTGACATCCACGTTGTAAGGTGTGTGATCCAAGTTGATGCACTTGAGGGACTGTGACACATCGTCACCACGACCCCCCCATGTCCCCCCCCACGTGTCACCCCCTCACACAACCTCGGTGTCAGAATCACACGTAATCCGGTCGCCGACACACGCTCAATTAGAGGGTAATTTGCCTCTCCTCTGTCTCCAGTCTCCACACTTACCGACATTTCACGTGGAAATTGACGAGCTCTCATTATCGACCTGCGTTGTTTTCATTTAAATATTTATTACACTAATTTGTATTTCGTATGCTGTATCTGATCTTTATTTAAAAAAATCAACGAGTGAATTTTATTTCATTGTTTTCTTTTTGGCTTGAAATCGAATGCATATTTTATTATAACCAATCTTAGAGTTCACCCCAACTTTTTATTACAGTCGCAACATCTTATTTCTTCTTTCTCATTTTCCCATTTCCATTACTTTAGTCATTTATCAAAGGCGCTAGCACTGATATCCCAATGGATAACGAAAACCGAAAAATAAAATCATACCCTGCCCAAGAAAAATGTCTCCATATTTTGGGACGGTAGCGTGTCCTGTCATCCAGGTACATGGAGGTCACGAATTGTAGATGAGCGATGGCCAATGTGATATTTTCTTGAGTGGATTAGCGTCGCACTATTGAATTATATGCAAAATACTGTGGTTCGGATTGCACATTAAACTGTAGGTCCCTTATATGAAATTGACCGTTGGGCTATTAATTAACAGTCCTGTCTCGACTTACACTAACGTATCATCCATACTATGCTTAAAAACCTAGTGAGTAGCCTAGAGGAGTAGGTATTATATAAATTATAACAATAATCTAAAACCCAAAATTGTTCCTTGCGTATGATTAGTAATATTGTTGTGATATTGACACTGTTTTCAGCATAAGTTTTTATTTGAGCTAACTATTATGATACGTCTGGGTTTACATCAATAACGCATTCGACGCAATAAACGATTCTTATCGTTTTTAGTGGTCCAAAGTATAGGGTTAAATGAATACATTTGACAATGAGAAACATTACAATTCGAATGGAGATGTTGCAGGCCTCAGACAACGTCGTCTCACATTTGACACTCCCTCGACCGCAATAACCATAACAGTTTCCGGCACATAGGCTTCCGGTTCCGCCGTAATCACTTGATTATCTTCTACTTCCGCCGCGGCTGCGGCGTCGCCGCTCCGTTGTTTTCAGGATGGCAGGTCGCCATTCGGGGAATTCTTACGTGAGACTCTGAATACAAATGCACAAATAACCGAGACAAAAGGTTGTAGTTTTGAGGAAACGTGTTTCCAGGTTCCACTACGAAGAGGTAAATAAATGTGTAGGATTAATTAAAGAGTTTGCAGTACATTCGCAGTCTTGAATTTTTGTTCCATAAGAATAATGTTTAATATATTTGACAATACTGTCAAATATACAATACGATAATCGTATAAATATAATTTAGGTGTCATATTTAAAGATAAAATAATTATCCAATAATGATTGTAGTAAAAAGAATTATTGTATTTACTTCCCTGTGGGGAATTGGTTAGATCAATGGATGAGTCTAAAAGGAATGTTTTCAATTCTTCTAAACAGCTGTCCTGATAAACCATATTACGTCACTAAGTAAATGAGCCGCTAACAAAATGAAGCCACTGTTTCAAATTTTGGTCTCATAAATTGCCATCACCCCCACCCCCAGAGCTAAGGCATATCCTTATCAAAACAGTAATAATGGAATTCCTTAGACTACCACTTTTCTGTCACAAAATTAACATTGTTCTTATGAGGCTAAAAGTGAATATTTCGCCATTAAGGCAGGCTTATTAAAACCTAACGTAGTGTCAATATCTATCTTATAGCAAATGCCGTTGTTTCCTGTTTATTTTTGCTGTGCCAAACCAGAGTATTATTTTCTTTCGCAAATAAACATGTAACCGACCTCAAAATCTATGTTCGTACAAAAATTGAACATACAGTACTAATAAAGTGTGTTTCATTTCCCACTTCACCCACAGTGATTGAAATTTTTCTTTTTACATAGTCTTTTAAGAGCCCTTTTTATGTGTTTTCGAAAAAAAACTGAGGGTATATAGGGTACAAATGAGCTCATTTATGCACTGTAGCCCATATTTTACAGCTGTTCCATTGTTGACCAATATAATATAAGTGCGTTTTTTACCATCCGTTCAAAAACAAAAATGCATTAAATAGATAAAAATTTAGTTTTTGAATTTACCTTATAAGCAGTTCAGTATTTACTCCCCAAAAATAGTTTTTTTATAAATTACACAGTCTTCGTTTGATATTAATATTTTAAATGAATTAATCAAAGCCTTGTGTATAAATTAATAGCTAAACGTAATGTTTCAATTGCTAACAGTAGGCCTACAATTAATTGAACTACACGCAACGACAAATATCCCCTCTCCTGTGCAGCATTGAGGTCTAACAACAAACCGTGTAATTCACACGGCCAGCTTATCACAGCTGATACGCGACAAGCTCAACTTATCACAGTCACTGGCGCAGACACACAGGCTAATTGATTGACCCGCCGGGATTGTCGATGGATTAGGCAAATTTGAGTTGGGACGCGCTCCGTTTGCCCGGGAGTGCGGAGTTTGTAAACTCACTTAGGCCAAAGTTGCGCATAACTTGGGATTAGCCCTAACCACGCCCGCTTCCCGGCTAATTATCATGTGCGGACTGCATTCTAAAGAGTTGCCAACCTGATAGATCTAATTTCCCCTAGAATTCTGTCACTGTACCCTCTTTGGTGATTATATGTATACATATGTATATTCTGTCACAATATATTTTTTCAGCAGATTTCTTGGAAATAATGCATTTAAATTTGATCTACAATTTTTAATTAATAAAGAATTAAAGATTTTAAGCCAAGAGTCTGCCATACTGGTGAAATATTTCGTTTTAAATTACTGGTTTGTCGCAAAAGATGGTCTAAGTGTCATAATATATGTTTAATGACTTTCCTTCTTTAAGGTTGTAGTTTCAAAATTGTACTGTTCCACTGTATTTTCGAAGTTATGTATAGGTGTGTGTGGGTCTGACTTAGATGAGTTTTGGTACATTTTAATGTATCCACCATATCTCCAGGTGTTTTTTTAATTTTTTTTAAATATACTGTCTGCGGTACCTAAGTCTAAGAGGACCCAGTGTTATTTAGTAAACCCTATATTTTTATTAAATAATTATTAATTTTATTAATTTTTTCCTACAGTTATTTATTTACTGGTACAGTAGCTTAGGAGTAACGAGATGGCCCAGTAAAGCTAAATGTTCTTGTTTTGAAACCAGTAGCCCACGACTCCTCATAAGCGGTCACTTCTGGTTTACGCCGCTAAGTTACCTAACTGTTTTTAATTCACTACAGGCCCTAGACTATTTTCCATGAAACCTATTATTCACCTCACCCAATAACAGCTTCACAAAAATAGTTTTATCACCTCTTGCTTCATTTACAAAATCTTAAATGTGTACTTAGAGATTGTGGGAAAGAAATTTAATGAGGGGGAAATATGCCAGTTCACTTATACCGTTTGTGTATGTGTCTATGAATAGACAACTTGAGTCTATACCGTTTTCACGACCCAATTGCCTCTCTTTGACTCTTGTCTCATAAACTTCACCCTTCCTCCAAATTCAAATATTATAATGCCCCTAGCATCAGTTGCATGCCTGCCTCCCCCACTTTACTCTCTCTCTCAAACACGCCACCCTCTTCGTTCCCCCCGCCCAACCACTTACCAAATTAAACTCACCATCTGTTGTGTTTCTATGCTTCTGGTGCTCTCTATCTCCCTCTCTCTCGCTCTCACTTGCTCTCTGTGAGGTCTGGGACATTAACACCGCCGCTGATAACTGTTGACAGATCGTAGATTAACAGGTTGGGGCTGGAGATAAACATTCTTCACCATGGAATACCAGTCGAGCCGGGTCCTTGGCTTGATAAGATTTATGTTTGAATAGCTGAGGGGATATGTTCGAAGATCTGGTACTGTAGTACAGTACCTGTTACGTGTTGGAAAAATTCTGAACAATCTTCCAACTTTAAAAATTGTAAGATCATTTGAGTGAATTGTTTTGAGGTATTGACAAGATTTTGGGTTGAAAATTGACATTGAATATACCCATTTCGGCTTTCTGGGGGTATAAAAGGGAAGAGTGCCTAGGGAGTTAAAAAATTCATTTTTTATTGCATATGTACATTTTTACATATCTGTGCTGTTAAGAAATTATTGAAACAAATTTCATAAAGAGGAAAAGTGTCAACGACTTCGATATGCTTTTGTAGGCTCATGGTAGATTATCAATTAATTTTTGTCGCGCATTTTCCGTTACTCGTATTTTTAGTTTAAAAATTAAAAATATTTCCTTAAAATATATTTGATTAGTTAGAAAAATAATTTTTAATTTATTTTTACAAGTGTAAACTTTTTTAATTACATAAAAATTATTTTTTTAGTGTATTCCAGCCCATTAACTGTGCAAGATTATATTAGATTAAATTATTGAAATGGCGACCTTACCACAAGGTAGGTATTTTAAGCCAAGTATGAATGAGTGTAGGATGACTGTGGCGCAATCTTCTAGTCTTGTTACTGACTAAGTCTGACGTGTTCAGGACTGAACCACGGACTCTAAATTACGAATTGGTCTAATTATGAGTATTGTCTTTACGGTTACTTGTGCTAAAGTTTTATTAAGATATCGAATAAGGTATTAAAGCTACATATACATAACTAAACCATTGATACTATATTTAAAATGCATTGGGACATCCAAGTGGCACTCACCTCTTAAAAATAACAAAAATGTAGTAATATCAGTGTTCAGTCAAAACTCTAATTTCATTCTTACGCATAAACCCTACAACGGCAACGTATTTTACACATGTGATTAATTATGAATTATACGGTATCGATTCACAAACAAACAACGTATTTCAGAACGATTGAAGGGCGCGTTTCTTTGTCGTCTATAAAGCACAATTCAATCGGCAAACGACCGTGAAGGGACATAAGAGTAACGACGTGTTTAGCAATGTTGGAGAAGTGCCAAGACCCTCTCCCACTCCTCAGGGGGGAGAGATGGGAGGGGTCATTTCCTCGTGTGGACAACGGGCCTTGGGGTTGGAAATCGCAGCTTCGCCGACGATAAAAAAGTTTAGAAGAAAACTGGGGGACTCGAGTATGGTCGTGAATCAACCCGACAGGCTCGTTACTGCGTCAGGAGCGCTGTGAACCGGCCTCCTGGGGACACTTGCTAATTATCAAACCCTCTATAAGTTTATAAGTTATATTCTCATTCCTATTTTTAGGTGAATATGATCTGATATTACCTTATTGTTATTGCCTTTCTGAAATGGTGATATACATTAGATTAGATCATTGAAGTGGTAACCAATGAAGGTATTTTAAGCCAAGTATGAATAAGGTTTGAGTGTAGGATGATTGTGGCGCGATCTTGTAGTCTTGTTACTGACTAAGGCTGACATGTTCCTTAGACATGACTGTTAATTAATAGCCCAACAGCCGATGGCAACTAATGGATCTACAGTTTAACGTGGAATCCGAAATATGGCCTTTGAATTACGAATTGGTCTAATTATGAGGATGGTCTTTGTGGATTAACCCTAGTATTCAATAGCGCGGACGTTAATCCACACGAGAGAACACCACATCCACCGTCCATCACTCACAACTATCCACAATTCGTGACCTCCAAGTAGCTGGATTACAGGACGTCGCCACTGCCCCAGTCATTGTTGCTAACCTATAGAATAGAAATCAAGAAGGTGGAGGAAATAAAAAAAATATATTTAAGATTATTTTTATTAGCTAAAGCTGTACCAAGTGTATGCACACATTAAATACATTACATTTTTTATACGTAATTTGTCTTAAAATACCTGAATAGACAATCATTTCACCACCGTTCATTTACTATTTGACCACCATTTCATATTTTACAGCGAATCTAAACCTAATTTATCTCTTTTATACATCACACTGTAAAAATTGCCAAAAATCCATCACTGCTGCAATGCTCGTACAACGGTACATTGCAGCAACCTGCAATAACAATTGAATAGTCTCAGTAACGCCAGAAAACGTATTATTAATTCAAGAGACTATTATAAAAGATTATCTATGTTTTCGTGAAACTAAAATCCGATATTGCCCTCCGATAAATACTTGTATACTTCTCACGAGAAGTACAAACTTACCCTGTGTATAATTAATGTAAAAATCAATTTCGCATGCTTTAACCTATGGATTAGGCGCACATTTATATGTTAAACAGAAATATTTATCGACGTTCAGAAAGTATCGTGACTAATTTATGGTGAATTTAATCATGGGAAGCGGCAGCTTGAGCGGTCCAATCAGCGTGTGAAATTGCACCCAGCCCCTGATGGGTACAGCCCTCATATCGTGTGGCCGTTTGAATATTTAATGTGCTCAAATGACAGATAATGTCAAGGACTATCTCGTTCAGGTGAAATTATTCGATCCAGAAGGCCTATTATAAGAGATTGCAAAACGGAACTAAAAATCACTATATTCATAAAAAACTACTTTTTAAAGTGATGCAAGCTTTTTAAATGCCCTTTTTTAAGATAACAATTCCGATTATATGTATTGTAAAACATTTTTAGACCTTCAAAATAACATATTTTATAAGGTTATATGTTAAAAAATGTTGATTTACAAAATCAAATTTCAAAAATCATCAAAATCAAAAAGTCACGTGAAATAGCTTTGTTACTCAAAATTGAGCTTAAAAGCAATAGTAGTTTTCCTGCACTCCTCTAACTTAAAAGTTGAAAAAATGTCATCTTAAATCACTTTCACAGTTTGTTACTCACGCACTTGCTGTAGACCTACACTATCTATAAATAAAATTTTAGTTTTGTCTGTACAAATCTTAAAAAATTATGAATTTTTTTATGATTTACCACTAAATAGCTGTCTTTATAACCATATGACGTCACTTCCGATTCAATTTTTGATTAGGATTGCCAATTCCCCCCAGAGCTATATGGCATATCCATGTCAAAACCAAGTTTTACTGATCATGTGTGATCTATTTTAGGAGTTCAACATAAACCAGTTGTCAAATTAAAAAAAAAAATATTAGTTTATTTACATTCATCATTGATTCGATTCGATTAGATTATTGAAATGACACTATACTACAATGTAGGTATTTTAAGCCAAGTCTGAATGAGGATTGGGTGTAAGATGATTGTGGTGCGATCTTGTAGTCTTGTTACTGACTAAGGCTGGCATGTTCCATAGACAGGACTGTTAATTAATAGCCCAACAGCCGATGGCAACTAATGGGCCTACAGTTTAACGTGGAGTCCGAACCACGGCTTATTATTGTTTAGATAATCGAAGTGGCGACCTTACCACAAGGTAGACCTCTTTGTACTGAGTCATAAAAACCGTAGAAAGGCTTATTGCTTGTTCACAAATAAAGAAAATCAACATACATACGGAATTTATAAATTATTTTGCATTTTTTCTTATTTTTAAGTAATTGTTGTAGGGCACAGCTGTTAATCCAGCTGTTAGGGCGGATGTAGTTAGTTGATCAAGTTTGCGGTGTAAAGTTGTTGTCTCGCATCACACGATAGCTACATAAACACTTTATTATGCGATGCGTCGCACGTGCCTACAGGGAGGGAGGTGGAGGGTAATGTACCATTTGTCCCCCCAATAAAACTGCCGTCTCGACTCGAGGTTATGGCTTCCGTGCTGCGTGATGGGACAAGGATTTTTGTTTATTTAAGAAAATAGACGGCACTGAACAGTTTATTTGATAGTTATCATTTTAAAAGGCAATAATCAAACATAGCGAAAGACAACAATAACATATAACCAGGAGTTTACACCATCTTGAAACCTTTCGAATAATTCAATTCTCCTGATAATTCAATACGCGATTTTGTGGATAGTTATGAGCGATTGTCGGTGGATGTGAATACTAGGTTCATCGGTAAAGGTATTCCTCATAGTTAGACCAGTTTGTAAATCAGAGGCAAAATTAATCGTGGCTCGGTAATTTTATTATTATTATTATTAGGGCCGACCCATTGATATTGATATGTCTTAGCTCTGGAGGGGGGTGTTGGTAAGTTTTAAGATGACAATTTGAAACCTCATATGGCTATGACGACAGCTGTTTAGAAGAACTGAAAAGATTCCTTTTGACATAAATACAATTTTGACATGGATATGTCTTAGCTCTACGGGGGGGTGTTGGTGATTTTTAAGATGGAAAATATGTAACAAGATTCCATAGAAACCACCAGAACTATTGTATTAAATTTTTAATAAAAAAGAATAAGAAGCTGTTTAGATGAAGTGAAAAAATTATCTTTAGACATATCCATGATCTAACCTATTCCCACAGGGAAGTAAATATAAACATGTTTGTAATGGCAACCTACCCGGGTAAAAGCTAAGTATGAGTGATAAATCAGTGAAATATGATTGTGGCGCGATCTTGTAGTCTTGTTACTGACTAAGGCTGACCTTGGACAGAATTGTTAATTAATAGCCCAACAGCCGATGGTAACTAAAGGACCTACAGTTTAACGTGGAATCCGAACCACTGCCTCTGAAGTCTTCAAGTTATTTCTGTTTTTCCTTAATATTTTAACGTATTTTATTTTCAGGGGACTTTTACAAAGTCGGAGGAAATTTCTTATTCAACTCTTTGATGCTTTGGAAGAGTGTTATTGTGATGTTACATACATTGTTGTTATGTACATACATCGTTGTGTTATTGTACGTTATGTACGTTTTCGTCCTCCGTGTAATGATTAGGACACATGAACATCCTCGTAATGTATATTACCTCTTTTCAGTGCATCACCACTGTTATCCAGTACCTGGTAACCTCACGCATCGACCCATTGTTACTCCACCGGTGCATCCTTGTTGTCTAACGTGTCCTGCGTGTTCCACAGGATGCAGCAGGCCTGGGGACGCGTTAAGCTGACCGAGGTCAACCCTCACCTGGTGTGTGTCCTGTGTCACGGATACTTCATCGACGCCACCACCATGGCGGAGTGTCCACATTCATGTGAGTATCCGTTATTTCAATTCACTAAATTGTATGCTACTTTCCTACAATTAATGCGTTATCCTCCTTGGAAAACAGTTCTATACATTCGATGACGTCAAAAAACGTTTTTTCCGACCTAGGACACAAAAATCAGCCGTTTTCAGATTTATAATGTATAAATTAGAATCATCAGTTCGTTTGAAATTGCAATATAAATGTTAGTAAATGCATACTGAAATTTTAGTTTTTTTCGTAGAATAAGAGAAAATAGGATGGAAAAAATTAAAACCATGAAGTATGTTTTCGTGTATGCTTGTTCTTATTCTTGAGATAACGATCTAATCACTTAACAGGATATTTAATGTCAAATGTGATAGTAATGGATTAGATAACATACTCATAAAATGTAACATTGTTACTCCCTGATTTCTTTGCAAGGATCATTAACTTGGGAGGACTTCATGTACGCGATATAACAATCGTGCGATAGCATTTTTCTCGTTATTTCTCCATGTTTTCGCCACCAATAAAAATAATCCTAAATATATTTTATTATTTATTTTCTCTACTCTCGTGATTTCTATGGTAAGCAACAATATATTTTCAGAGAGAAAACATGGAGGAATAACGAGAAAAATGCTATCGCACGATTGCATGGATCCCCATTACCTTATAGCCCAATGTATCCTTCACAGTTGCACAGTACTAAAACACAATTTACAAGAAAATGAGTTCAACTTAATGTCAATGCTTTTTAGATCTTTATTACAGACATTTTTCATCACGTTTTTAAGTAAAACAAAGTTTCAAAACGTTTCAGGATCTGGAATCTGATTCCGTCCTCAGTCGAGCTGGTACCTTTTACTAGTACATAACCTGAACTAAAGACTCTATAAAGCTGAAACTAAATGTCCATGTTTGTGCTACCGTAGTTAGCATTGGTGTGAACTTGCTGGAAGACAATTAATACTGAAGTGTCTATGTCATTTGGTATTTTTTTAAATTTATTTTCAAGGTTATAAATGACAAGCATGGAACTTAGGTATAATAAGAAAAACTAGTTATATTTACATGTAGAGAGGGATTACTGAACCGAGATGAAACGAACGTTGTTCGTAAGACAGTTCACGAGCTCTGAAATTTTAACTCGATCAAAAATGATTAAAAGAATATGAACGTTTTTTCCAAGGTTAAAATTCCAAAGAAATTTGAAGCACGTTTAATTATTTAATACATTGTATTTATAAGATTAAGATCTCAATGAATTCACTCCTTTCGGAAAGGGGCTTATAAAAGGAAAGTATTTTGAACTTGTTCTCAGTCCCTGTAAGAAGGTCTTCAATCGGATTATGTGGAAAAAGGAATCAAGTCGCCTTCTTTGTGAGGGCTCCTTCCCTCCTGTTGTAATGAGTAGGGCGTTCGCAAGACATAATTATTTCGGAATTCCCTCTTTTCGAACAGCCTGCAATTCATTGTCCACTTTACAATTTGTAGCGCCAGAACTCTACCGGAACTACGTGGACTTCTTCTTCGTCTTCTCTCCACAAGTGGCTGGTTATCTTGTAGTTTGCGGGTTTGCCCCCAGAGAGAGCAGCACTGCCCGGTGGCAGCTACCGGAAGGAAGTAGCACCGTCGGCCCACGCCTTTGCCTCGGGACGTGGTGGAATGCGCCCCGGTTGTGCGTGTGTGCGTGTGTGTGTGCGCGCTCGTGAGCGCGTGCTCGTGCCTCAGGCTATTAATTCATCCACTAATTATCTCCCATCCGCATTATGATTACTTGTCATTACTTCTCATTCCCCTTCTTTACACCGCTTGAGTATTTTTGTTGGAATGAAATTATTTTTCACTAAAAGTTGTGTTGTTTCTCGTTTTACAACGATGTTCGAGGTAATAATATACGCATTTCATCTTAACATTATCTAAACATAATTTTCCCATGAAAATTTGTTTACTTCAATCCATAGTCCTGAACACATATCCCCCTCTTAATTTAATCACCTTAAAAATTAACATTACATCTTTTTTCAGACGTGCGAGATATTATCTATGGATAGGATGATTTTTAGGCATATTTTCAGGGTTGTCTAGCAGTGTACTCATAAATCAGAACAGTAGAAAATATATAGGCCTATATCTCCTTCAATACTTAATCATTCTCTATTGAACAGATGTTATTTTAGGGGTCGGTCTCCCCTTAAAACAGCGTAAAAACAAGGTTTTTAAAAATCGTCTTATATTATCAGTTCGAATTTAACGGGATTTAATTAAGTATATTATAAACTTTTACTCATGCTTGTATGTAACGTTCTAATAATTTTTCCCTTTTACTTAACTAAATTTCTTCAGTATGAGTAGAATTTTCTCTTCTTAATCCCTGCAACGCTCGTTTTCGTATAAATAGATTAATTTATTTTTTGTAGCGCTGATGAAGATTTCGCCATTTATCATAATTTAGATAGGTAAATAATCTCTTGAAACGTCATGGAAAGAAAGTTACACGTTTCATGTTTACGCACACGAGTGTTTACTATAATGAAACCCCTCTCCATAAAAATTCTTGTGACGTCAGAACAACCCCTTTATTACAAGGCGGGGTTGTTGGAAGGGGTGGAAGAGTTGTCAAGTAGCCATTAAATACGTCATTAACTAAGAGCTAACATCGAGTTTTACGCTGAACGTGATGGACCGTCTAATATTCCCATAATGCCTCTGTGTTTTCTCACTTAGTGGGATCTTTTTATTAATTTTTTTGTTTCAAGTTTTAATTTTGATTTCGTATTCCATTGTTAGTATGTTATGGGTTTTAAAGCTTTGTATCTGTAAACCATCTGTACAATCAGTGAAAAATGTTGCAGTAAAATTAAATATTTTCATTTTTATAATGATTAACTTTTGTCAGTTTTAATCGGCGATAGTAGTATATCTTCGTGTTTTTAGCTTACCAAAGATAAAACACGTGCTCTTTTTCTTGGAATCAACTTATCAACGTTCCTCTGACTGTTTATCTTTTGGCGCGACAGACGCGATAAGGAGTCGGACTGTTGTGATAAATCAGATGTCCAAACTCACCACCAGCTGCTGCCGCATCCCACGAGTATAGTCTATAGATTAGATAAGATTAGATTAGATTATTGAAATGGCGACCATACTACAAGGTTAGGTATTTTAAGCCAAGTATGAATGAGAAATGATTGTAAGATGTTTGTGGCGCGATCTTGTAGTCTTGTTACTGACTAAGGCTGACATGCTCCTTAGACAGAACTGATAATTAATAGTCCATCAGCCGATGGCAACAACTAAGGGCATTACAGTTTAACGTGGAATACGAACCACGGCCTCTGAATTACGAATAGGTCTAATTATGAGGATGGTAATTTGCGGATTAACGCAGTATTTAATAGTGCGGACGTTAATCCACACATTATAACAGTACACCCACCGACCATCGCTCAAAACTATCCACAATTCGTGACCTCCCAAGTAGCTGGATTACAGGACGACGCCACCGTCCCCATCTATGTTACAATCCTATAATCCAGCTACTTTGAGGTCTCGAATTGTGGATAGGTATAAGCGATTACGCACAATTAATTAATGTGTTCATCAGCAAAGACTACCCTCATAATTAGACAAGTTCGTAAATCAGAAACAAAATTGTGGACTGTCTAGTGAACATGCTAGCAATAAGTGTTAGTCAGTAATAAGACCTCAAGATAGAATCATTTAACACTCATTTCTTATTAAGTGGATAAAATGTGTGTGGGATTGCAAACGTTTCACCTTTCAACCGTCTGAGCCAGTTCAAGAGTAAAGTCATGGG
This sequence comes from Nephotettix cincticeps, assembly GCA_023375725.1. Taxonomy (NCBI): domain Eukaryota; kingdom Metazoa; phylum Arthropoda; class Insecta; order Hemiptera; family Cicadellidae; genus Nephotettix; species Nephotettix cincticeps. The sequence continues at coordinate 57,825,066 of CM041790.1, forward strand.
AAATTACCCCCCCCCCCCCGGTCACCCCACCAAGCCCACGAGTGAGAGAGAATGAATGCTACCCGCATACGGCATATGTTAATGTTGTCTCGCGAGCACGGCTGTGCCATTCAGGAACTGAGCGGTCCAATAAAACATTCAATTGTTGTTCTTTGAACCATGGTGATAACAGGAACACCTTATCTCCATTTTTCTGACCGTGGGAGGTCACTTTAACTGTCGAAACTCCAATATCTTAGTAAAACTTCCAAAAACATGTTGGTACACAGTGTAAGTAAACTTTCACAGGCAACGTGATTATCTCGTAATTCCAGAAAAATATACAGTATTTACTTACTGTGAAAAATAGCTTATATTATATCATGGATACGTCTAAAAGGAATGTTTTAAGTTCATTTAAACAGCTGTCCTTATAGCCGTATCACATCACTTTCGTTCCAAATTGTGGTCTGACGAATTTACCAATACCAAGTATGAATGATAAACGAGTGTAGGATCAATATGGCCCGATCTTGTAGTCTTGTTACTGACTAAGGTTGACATGTTATTTAGACAGAACTGTTAATTAATAGCCCAACAGTCAATGACATCTAAGGGACTTACAGTTTAACGTGGAGTCCGAACCACTGCCTCTAAATGAGAATGCTATTTGCGGATTAACGTACCATTCAATAGTGTGGAAGTTAATCTACAAAAGAGAACACTACACTCACCGACCATCACTCATAACTATCCACATTTCGTGACCTCCAAGTAGCTGGATTACAGGACGACGCCATCGTCCCAGTCGATATTACTCTTTATCGAATGTACCAGTATCGATAAGTCAGTTTAATCACAATATCAGTTCAGTCGGTTTGCAGTAATTACCATTGTGTCGAGATGAATCAACGCCAGCGCGGGCGACGCACAGCGGCAGTTGGGGCGGGTCGGAGCGCCGGTCCAGTAATGTATTCCCCCCCCCCACATGGGTGCCGGGTTTCCGGTTCCGGGGGAGACAGGTGCTAAGGCTCAGGATCCCGTGTCTCGCACCATCGCTGGATTTGTCTTTGTTTTTTCCGAAACGTGAAGAGCGTTGGTAGCTGAATAATTTTAACGAGGACAATTGGAATTTCAGGTTCTCTTTTGTAAATACAGAAGTAAATTATGATAACCTTGTTTGTTCCTCTGAGAAAACCTCTAATATTTGAAAAAGTATAATACAATAATGCCAAGTATTTAAGACGCATAATTTAGCCTCTCAAATTAAAATTAGAATAGCTCAATTATTAAAATTGAGCTTCTGGAATTCGAATTATATTTCTTTAATCGAAACGTGAACCAGTGTGTTCCGCAATTCCTCCAGACTCGGATCTTCAGTTGGATTGTTTTCTTTCATTTGTTACAGAATTGATAGTATAAATATTAATGATTACAGTCGTATTGTAAACAGTTCTATTTTTTGTGTGCTACCGTATTTATTAACTATCTAATAGAGTTTTTTGAGAGTGAGTTCAAATAAATACAATTAAACACAGAATTTTCCTCTTGCGATTCAAACTTCCGAATTGAATCTCTAGAATTTGAATTTTACTAACGCTAACCTTAATAATTCATGAAGTAAATTGGTTATCCCTTGAATTTCTAAATAGCGTGGTTCGACTGTAGTTTTAGACTTTAAATTATCGTTTGATTTCAAATGATTTCCATTACCTATAGAATTTTACAATATTAGTGTTGTTCACAGTATTTAAAACCATTTAAATACACCAAAGTGTGGTTTTGGTACTTTTTAACATGAACCATAAGATATATTTAGGTTATAGTCTAATAACTAATGGCGAGTGTATCCGATGAGATCCATGCAATCGCGCCACAGCATTTTTCTCGTTATTCCTCCATGTATTCCTTCTGAAAATACATCGTTGCTCACCTATAGTAATCAAGAAGCTGGAGAAAATGAATAAAATATATTTAGGATTATTTTTATTGGCGGCTAAAACATGGGGGGATGATGAGAAAAATGCTATCGCGTACATGAAGTCTTCCCGTATCAAGTTCAAAAGAATTGTATTTACATCCCTGTGGGAAATAGCTTAGCTTAGATCTTCTCACATGACGTCCCTACCGTTACACTCTCTTGAGAGCATTTTTCTGAGACAACAGCTGATTATTCAATTCAACGTACAGCGGAATCTTGAGGATCTATCAAATACCAAGCACGCTTTATGATTTCCTCAAGGACGAGAAATACCTTCCCATTGTGAAATTCAATTCCAATTTCCCCTTGAAAATACCCATCGGTAATGATTCGCGCACAATGGCGCGAGAGTGCGCTGGTAGACAATGGAACAAACACGCCGTGGCTGGAATTGATCGGCGCGCCGCGGGCTAGGGACTATGAGACTCTCAATTTGCTAATGATAAGGAAAATTAAAAGCGGGAGGTGCAAAGTCGCTTGACGCGCCTTAATTACCTCCGGACGGCTCGTTTGTTATCAATTTGGCGGGAGATTACACGAGGGTTGGAGGAGAGGGGGTGCAGGGCCATCATTACATCTTGAGTGCTCACGATGGTGGGGGGTTGGATTGTTGGGGTGGGTGGGGGCGGGGTGTATTGACTATTGGTTGATTTTGTCCGTAAGTACCTAGGTCACAAAGTTTATTGCTGATAAGACCGTGGTGTTCCTAGGACACCAGTTCAATCTTGTATTAAAATCACACTCATATTTAGGCTAAAATATCCTGACATGTAAATACATTGAGACATTCCACTGACTGCATTGTGTGGACAAGTGTATATAAGTCTAGAGCCCGTTTTGTAGTTTAAAGGTTGACAGTTCAATCCTTGGCAAATCTTGACACAAATTGGTATGGTTCGTAACTGGTTCCAGTTGTCTTTGAACATTTCGCTATCATCAATCAAACAGCTGATTGCTGGTTGATTCCCGGATTGGTCCAGCTACCTTTGTCCATTGTGTTTTGTTAATCAATAATGTAAAAGAATTAAATGACGGCCATTGTCGCTATTGAATATACATAATACTATCAAAAGCATTTCTCTCATCTTTCAGGATCGTGTGATGCATGACTTATAAAATGATACTAAAGCTAATATGCTATAGTGACTTAAAATTACTTTTATGTCTTGCAAACCTCTCCTATCCATATTTCTAGGCCACCGATTTATAATACTGTATTTACTCAGAAATTAAGATTCTCTTATCAAGTTTTATCTCAATATTTCAAATAATATGGGAGTTGTTATGGTTAACCTTTCCCTCATACGAATGCTACCTTTTCCATTGACAAAATTAGCAATTTACAATCGCTGAAAATATTCCTTTCCACTTTTTCCAGAGACAGACAGCATAAATGTCCCACATTACTGTACAGTAGCGGATTCATGGAACAATCTACTGAAATTCGTGAAAAAATTGAAATTGTAAGTGTATGACTCACAGTTGCAGTCTTAAAAATCATAATTTTAACGTTTCAGTAAAAAATGAATATGCTTTGGGATAATTTTTTCTTGTTTTTAGTATAAACCTTTTGAGTTACGGGGTGATTAATTTGGAAATTTGGCGGTTAATGCAAGGATTGTGGGAAAACTATGTTTTATTTTTAGCTGAAATTTAAGGAACGTCGATGAATAACAGACGTTTTCCACGTTATCTACGTTAAAGCCATATTTTCAATAAATCCTAACTAAGTTTTAATAAACAAAACATCGAATATTGGAAGAGACAAGAACAATGAGCAAATAATGAATTAATTAAACTATTTGTATTATCCAGAGGGATGTAGAGATGTATATGGTAATATATATGGCTTAATAATGTGGCAGAAATTCCCCTAATTACCCTGTTAAATTTAAAATATTATTGATCTATAATTTCTTTATCATAATCATCTTTATGTTTACTTTAAAAATGCCAATAATTTAAAAGGCTAAAACATGTAAAATTTAGATTAAATTTATAACATTTTTGGGGGGCACAGTGAATCCCTCCTTCCCATACACACCTCCAATAAACTACCCAGACTAACCCCCCCCCACAATATCTCACCCTAGATCCCCCACTGCTACTGTACTAGATTCTCGTTGCCGCATGACTGTAGTCTGATCGCGAATTTCCCAACTCGAAAGAAAGTCCCCCATTTTCGCACAAGATTTACGGCCATGTCTTCCTCGACACAGACCGCGAACAGATCATCTGATAACGTTGCCACTTCAGTTTCATTTTATCGCCGCCGATTTTTCCCCGAATCGAATTATTTTCCAGTTCCGTCCGTTAACTCAATTCCGCCACCCTCCAATGCATTACCCGGCCGCCACCTGACGCCCGAACCTGGACCCTTCCCATTAACCTCGGTTAAACTTTGTATTTTGTATTCAAAACACAGTTGTACCAACATTCCGATTCATACATGAAGTCTAGTTAAAACCGGATCTGTTCCGTTGTTCGTGTACCATTGTTTAAACAGCTGTTTAATGGTTTTCCTGTGTTAAAAACGTAATAATTGGTCAGTTTATGCTTTTTAGTTTTTAGTCAATTTCACCTTTAAATTACCGCATGAATTGGTTACGTTGAATATAGCAAAAATACTAGTTTAACCGAAAATTGGTGGTTTGGTGATTTTCTGGTGGTTAAAGAAAGTATAAACAGATTATTAATAACTAGCAGTAACCCTGTCCTTTGTACGGGTTGTAGGATTGAGTTTAAAGAAGAAAGATTATCATACAAAAATGCAAACCTGCAATCCTAAACAAATCAGTACAAAGAAAATAAATCAATACCCAGCTTTATTATTTAGCATTAATGTATACCATTATTATAATTAGTTATTCGTTAAAATAACTTTTTAATATAGTATAGTTACGAAATGCGTTAAAAAAACAATGACCAATATAAACTAACTAATATTGATTTGGCAGCTATTTTGTATTTCTTTCTAAAATACGCGTAAACATAGGTTTTTAAATGCTCCTGACTTACTTTTAAAGGGGCGGCGGACAATTTCAAGCTTTGATAAACCTCTGGAATGCAGAGAATGCATGAAATAAGTTTCATTGTTATCAGTTCTCCCGTTTTTTTCTCTGAGAAGACGGCGTAAAATGTCTCCTGGAGCGTCACAGACACAAATTGAGATAAGACTTGTTTCGGCTTCTCTAACGCACGAAACGTAAAGATAACTAAATGAATTAATAACTCTGAGCAATGTACAGACAAAACTCTAATTTTATTCATATAGGTATAAAACTATCAATCCGTATATGAGCTTTGTATGTCAGCGATTATTGTACGCAACGCGTATTGGTCGCAACCAAACAGCGCTCGGTGGAGTTAAGTTAGGTTGGCATTTGTTATTTTCTATATCACTAATAATACTTTATACTTTACGTATATTGGAAAAGATTCTTAAAATATTTGAAACTGTTTAAAAATAAACTAGCTTATTGGTTTAGTGTTTATAATACAGTGGAACTTCTTTATTTCGAAATTTTGTCTTGGTCCCTAGAATTTTATATAAAAACAATGTTAAAATATCTTGGTTAATTCGAATAATATTTTGGATAATTCCAAGTTTTTACTGCGGAAATCTATAGTGTGTGTATAAGTGAACAAGTCATTGTGTGCGATTTTCCAGGAAACGACGTTCGGGCTTCCTGTCCTCAGTCTATTTTTAGCTAGATCACCGCGCCCACCCCACTCACTAGTCCACTACTGCTCATAAATCACAACATTGACATCTGTGTGTATCATCGGTGGTGGTTTGTTCCGATATTCGTCGTCTTTGTTTCGTGTTGGCAATTGTGACTTCGTCTGCTTTCATGTTAACACGTTGTGTGTATGATGGCTTCGTCAAAGCGAACCTACAAATCTCTGACGTTGCAAGAATAAATAGCGGCGATCAAGGAGGTAGAGAAGGGATTTGAAAAAGTTTGTAATAGCTGGTTTCGGGATCCCTCCAAACACATTATTGACATTTAACAAAAATTAGGATTTTTAATCAATAATATCTTCATTAACCTAACTTTTTTAATATAAAATGTTAAAACATGATGTTTGATTGTTTATTTCAACCACTTGCATAAACTTTTCTAATTCGAATTTTTGGATAATTTGAATTTTTTCTGGTCCCTTGAGGTTCGAATTATCCAAGTTCTACTGTACCCGCTTTATAATATGACCTCGGCAAATGAATCAGCTTAACTAAGCGATATGTCTTAAAATTAATAACATACATCACTCATATCTTCTAATTTAGACAAAAAATGTATACCACGTTACGTGAAACATGGATGGTCGTTACTGTTTAAAAAACCCAACCTAGGCGATTTGTGTGGGAGTTTTTTTTACTCTCTAAACTTCATGAAGATTTCTGTAGTACAATTTAAATATGCACATTTATTATCATATGTATTAGAACTTGAAATAAACTATACATAATTAATATTTAATAACATTATCACCACTTAAAATAGACATCAAAACTTACAGTTGTTTAGGCTAGAATACAGAACAAGATACCAGATTTATTTTAGTAATATTCTTTGCAATCAATGGTTTTGTGGCTAGGTGGTATCAAAATGGACGTCCGGAGACAATGACGTCACTTGTTCGAATCCCAGTGTTACGAACCACTTTATTTAAATAAAAAAGAAAACTAATAAAGGGCATATTTTTAAAATTTGAATCGCCGTTAATTAAGGGGGATCAAGTGTCACATAAAGTTTTTATAAAAATTGAATACTGTATCATACAAAGGATAAATACACACAATTCATCATAATGTTCGTCCGACAGGGGCAGTCATCAGTTAGGCCGTGCTGAGGAGTCGACAGGAACATTATTTTGGCGGGAACGCTGTAGCGGGTAGATGCCGTACGGTGGTGGGGGAGGTGCAGACAGACAGTCGGACCTCGTCACAATCCACTCAGCTGATCTATTATTCACCCTCTCCCCCTCTCGGCCAAATCTCCGGAAAACTCCCGCCGGCTAGACTGCGGCTGATCCCATCGCCTTGTCGCGGCCATTACCTCGGGCTCAGGACCTGCGGAATAGCGGGAACCCCTCCAGGGACTCCTAACAGGATGTTTTATTCGGTTTGTTAGGATAAAACGTCTAAAAGCTTCTCTCCGTTACGGTGAATCTTCCGTAAAGATGTGTTTTCGTCATGTTGCTGCGAAAATTCCTTTTTTTCAATATGCTCAGGGTGTGAAAAGTAATCCTTTTCCACCCTAGGGAGGGAAAGAGTCAGCTGATTTCGAGGACATCGCAGATTATTACAATAGAACAGATGAATATAGGCGCGTGTCAATGGTGTGTTATCGATTGTCTTAAAAGCGATAATCGATTATTATTATCAATCAATACAGAATCAACTGTTTCGTTTGTAAAATCCTAGGTTTGTGTAGTAGTTAGCTCAATATATACAGTTTGACGACAAATGTAATTTATAACCCGGATCACGTGTGTATTTTCGTTATTCGCTCAAATTGCAACCTCATACGAAAAGCATTTTTCGACCCTTTTTTATTAAATATACAATAAAACCTTGAGATATCTGTTTATTTCCAATTTTCAATTACACTCCAACCCAGATACATTTACACAACCTATTGTATTCGTATGGCTGTTTCGTTTTGCAAACTTTACTCCTTGTTGAAATCTTATAACAGATTTAAAGTTTTTGCAATAGGATTTCAGACATTCTAAATTTTTTCTGCTGAGCGTAATCTCTACTTCTCCCCCATTCCCATTTTTAGTCTTTAGCACTTCTGTCAAAATGTTAACAAAATTCAACCGTACCTTTGGGTATAAGTGAATGTCCTTTCAGGGAAGCAATAACTTTCCGCTTGTTTCAAAATAGCACATAAATGTCTACTTGGAGAAAGTTCACAACTGTATTATATTTAACGACTATTACGCTTCATTCGGTGTTTAAATAAAACTATTTTTAATCTTCCATGAGCCTATTTGGATTGTTATTCCGCAAATATATCACGGTTAGTAAAACAAATGTCCTTGGTCCCACCTGAGGACGGATGAGATTCCAGATCCCGTGAAACGTTGTCTTACTCACCGGGATGAAAAATGTCCGCAATTACAATCTAAATAACATAAACCCACCTAAAAATAAAATAACTATAGTTTTGACAAAAAATATAATTAAAGATTAGATTATTGAAATGGCGACCAAGGTAGGTATTTTAAGCCAAGTATTGTGATCGCGATCTTGTAGCCTTGATACTGACTAAGGGTGACATATTCCTTAGACAGGACTGTTAATTAATAGCCCAACAGCCGATGGCAACTAACGGACCAACAGTTTAACATGGAATCCGAACCACTGCCTCTGAATTACGAATTTGTCTAATTATGAGGATGGTCTTTGCGAATTAACGTATATTCAATAGTGTGGACGTTAATCTACACAAGAGAACACTATATGCACCAACCATCGCTCACAACTATCCACAATTCGTGACCTTCAAGTAGCTAGATTACAGGACGTCGCTACCGTAGATTAAATAGTACAACGTTTTTAACAATATTTATAGCATGTATGATTCAATTATTGATAGTTTATTGATGCATTTTATTGGAGCGTGAGTTAATTTAAAGTAAGCAAAAATTGTCTCCTCTTTTTCACAGAGAAGCGTACAAAAAAATAAATTTAGAAATGACCCATTTCGCTATGTATATTTTTACGATTTTATACAATCGTAAAAATAACCTGAAGTATTATTGTACTACGAAATGTACAGACAAAACTGTAATTCTATTTTTATAGATATCTAGTGTTTGTTTTGAAAGTCGTTTCAACACCAAGGTAGACCGTTCCTACACAAATGGTTTTCCCAATAATGTCACCGGTTGTTACGAATGCGCCCACATTACGTTAATGCGCCTATTTACGACGAATGCTTCACGAGTAACATGATCCCAGAATCGTATCAATAGTTCCAGCTCCAGTTACAGTTCCAGCTCCAGCCGCTCCCCTTCACTCAGCTACAATCGAATTCACGACAAGAATTGCGAAACGGGGAAAAACTTTCTGCTGAATATTTTAATACTTTCACCCTCCAAAAATGGCGCATATCCGTCCTACGGCGGGGATTATGCCCGGGAAATTACCTTCGTGTATTTCTTGCCCCCGTCGAGTTGTTTATTCAGTGGAATTTTACAATACTTTTACCTGTTACCCAGGTAGGTATTTTAAGCCAAGTATGAATAATGCAGAGTGTAATGTGATTGTGGCGCGATCATGTAGACGTGTTACTGGCTGTTAATTAATAGCCCAAAATTCGATGGCATCTACAATTCGATCCGAACCACAATTTTGCTTCTGAATTACGATTGAACTGGTCTAATTATGAGGATGGCCTCTGCAGATGAACCTAGTATTCAATAGTGCGGACGTTAATCCACACCAGAATATCACATCCACCGATCATCGCTCATAACTATCCACAATTCGTGACGTCCAAGTAGTTAGATTACAGTGATCTAAAGGTCCTATAGTGTAACGCGAGAAAAAAAAATGAAATTTGATTTTTCAAATACATCATTACATGACCCATTCTAAGCTGAATGCCAAGTTTTATGACAATAATACGCGAGATATCTATTTAAACTATTCCCAGCTTAGGGCTTCCAGACTACGTAGTGATTTATCATCTCTGATGTTTATGTATCTCAGTAACCACTTGACATACTGAGGTTTTTTTAGAGTATAAATTATTTGTAAAATTCCTCTGAAACTCCTATTTTGGTGCGTAAATATCCCCATTTAACCACCTTTTTTCTCCGTTTGGAATTATTGTAATTTCTTATGGGAAATTCGCGAAAACGTGCAGTAAGTGGGGAATAAAACAAGATTATAAGTACTGATTAAAGTCACTTATTTTGGTAAGATCTCGGATATAACAACCCAAACCTCATTCACGGATCATTGAAGTTTCAGCATCTCTCTGAGATAATTCCTTCAATAAAACTTTGCCTTGTACGTTACCTCTGGCTCATAAATATCCTTGACCAGTGGGCTTCTCGTCCAAAGCCCCCTAAAGGAATTCTATAATATTCTAATTGACTGGGATGGTGGAGACGTCCTGTAATCCAGCTACTTGGAGGTCACGAATTGTGGATAGTTGTGAGCGATGGTCGGTGGGTGTAGTGTTCTCTTGTGTGGATTAACGTCCGCATTCAATACTACGTTGATCCACAAAGACCATTCTAATAATTAGACAAATTCGTAATTCAGAGGCCGTGGTTCGGATTCCACGTCAAACTGTATGTCCCATAGTTGTTGTCATAGGCTGTTTGGCTATTAATTAACAGTTCTGTCTAAGGGACATGTCAGCCTTAGTCAGTAACAAGACGCCACATCTTACACTCAATCCTCATTCATATTTGGCTTAAAATACCTACCTTGTGGTATAGTCGCCATTACAATCTAATCTATAGTTAATTAAATACGATTAAAATAAATGTCCAATTACAGATATTTATCATTCAGGGTTAAAATTCAAAAGTGAGTCCATTACCATATCATTTAAACTAATACTCACAAACCCCATAAACAGGTAGGTTTTCTAATGGTGTATTTTAACAACCGCGCGCCTACTTACACGGAAAGGAAAGGAATTGCCGCGGAACACGTGAAAGTAATTAGGGAAAATCTCCTCCAAAGGTTACTCAGTGTTTATTATGCCGGTTTAATTAACGGCCAACGGACCCAAAACCCATAAAAACGGAGCGGCCGCTCGGCGGGCCGACAAAAGGGGAGAATTACTCTAGGATACATATTCATAGGTGCGCAGTGTGCACATGCGGCAATTAGAATATAGAAATGTCTTCATCGGAGATGGTGATGATTATATTAGTGGAGGTAATTGGTGAGCATGATGTGTTGCTGGGCAACATGTGCGGATCGCATGTTATAGGCAATTACGGTACACCCTGTGTACACCACGTCGGCTGGGAACAGAACAAGAGGGGTATGTCATGTGTTCAATGATTAACGGTTTTCTTTTTATTCCATGTATTTAATTCAGAGTTAACGAATTGTAGATAGTTACAAACGATGGTGGATGCGCTAGTGTCGCTTATTCGTTACGCATATGTGGTTGTTTCATGCAAGCTTCCCTAGTGACCTGTTTGAAATAATAATTCAGTGTTTTTATATTTTAAAAATTTTAACTTCAAAAATTAAATATTTTATAAGATAATCGGACCAAAAATGTTGCTTTAAAAATAATTTTCTGTAGTTCACGAAATTGTCTTCTAATTTTAAAATTTCAGTTCAATAGAATAAGTAGTTTTCCCACACTCCTTGTATGAAAACCACTAAATCTGCGAATTCATTAAACTGTAACGCTAAAAGAAAAGCATATTTATGAAACAATCAACAAATAAACGTTAAAATTATGTCTTTAGATAACGAAATGTCGGAGACGAGTCTGAGAAAGTCAGGGTAATACAGATTCGGAGCGACTCGAACAGAAAGGTAACGCTGTGGCGTAACGTTGAGTTCTCGGTGGCGTTGAATAATGCATGGACTAGACGTATGGTGGCAGCACCGGCGCGCGACGCTAATACGTTCCAACTGCGTCGTTCAGCGATCTGTCCATCAGGCACGACTAGTGATCAGTAGAAGCCAAGTTGCCTATGATTCCTTGAATTTTCAGTTTAGTTTCGTATTTATTTATGCTGATCGAAATAGGAGAATCGCGTGTTAAATTTTAGGTTTTTTAAGTAAACTAGACAGTCTGCTTGTCCTTTGTACGAGTTGTAGGATTCTGTGATACGTGCCAAGTTTCAAAATAATAGTGAGAGCATTTATTTTTTTCTTATATGTGGAGTAGTTTAAAGTAAGCAAAACCTTTCCCAAAGAAAAAGGAAAATATGTTTCAGAACTGTGGGTGCCCGTGTATTCACAGAGAAGACGAACAAAAATTCCTTGTTAAGCGTTACAGACAGACAATAATTGAGATAACACTCATTTCGGCTTTTTGGGGTTATAAAACATAGAAGTATAGACAAAACTCTAATTTTATATGGATGTGTCACGTTTGCAAAAGTTTTTCATTGAGTTGATTTGTCAGAATGTTCGAATATCTTTTCTAACCTAATTTTCGTTCTGTTACAGTCTGTCGAAGCTGCATAGTCCTGTACTTGGAGACCAAGTCGTACTGCCCCATCTGCGAAGTGCAGATCCACAAGACGAAGCCTCACCTCAACCTCAAGCCCGACAAGACGCTACAAGACATCGTCTACAAGCTGGTGCCCGGCCTGTACCACGAGGAGATGCGACGGAGAAGAGAGTTCTACGCCAAGAATCCTAATAGAGGTCAGTATAATGTAGCTTGTGATGCTCTACGATAATTGACAAAGCTACGTCTTTTAGATATTGAAATCAATTGCTCCAGGAAGAAAGAGATCTTAGTAGAGTCACTTCACTCTTGTAGAGTGTTTCACTTTGTCATCAAGTCCAAGTGAAAGATGTTCCTTGAATGATCTCTTTCATTATTCTTGAGTAAAATTGTCACTACTTTTCTTGTAATTTATTGCCATTGAATCCTAGCCTTCCTCATTATTTGGTACTCGATGGAACACACGAAGGTTAGCTCCGGTTTTCTCTAGAATGACCAGACATTTTCCATTAGCCTTGATATAAGACGTTACCTAACAACAGATAGAAATGTAGTAGAATACCAAGGTTCGGACAGATTCTGATCAGAAACTCATGGCGTGTACCAACCTGGAAAACCAAAAAGTCAAGGAATTTTGCCAAACCTGAAAGTTGAGGGAAAAGTTCAAGAATTTTGTAAACAGAAAAAATCAGGGAATTTTCAGAGATCCAATAAAATGCAGTGTTGGCTTAAAATGTTGTGAAACTTTCACTAATACAGTAATTATAAATATTGCATTTTTCCTTTCTCAATAACAGTTTTCCGTACTTAATAACTAACTGATTGTGTCGTTCACATCATTTTTGTAGAAGTATACAAGAATAATATCCAAAGGGATAGTTTATTAGATATATTTCTCGATGTTTTATGTTATTTTGTAATTTTTAGCAAATCATGTTTTACCAGTTGCATCAGGGACATTCACTAAAACTAGTGTTTTCCTTTTGTTGAGAATCTGGAATTTACTATAGACTAGTATAGAATTTGATTTTGAATTTTCCTTTTATCAGACATATTCAGCGTTATGTGTCAATCAAAAAATCTGAATTTATTGGTGCTGATTGTATACACTTATCAGTTTAATCCTTCGTCTACTAAAGATTCCGTCACCCCGCCACAACAAACAAAGCGACCAATCACGTTCGAGCGAAGTAAACATGTCACGTCACGGTTCCGGTAATCTCCTCAGCTTTATGTTCTCACCGAAAGCCTCCAACAGGGCCCTTGTGATTGCATTCGAAGAAACGTCAACAAAAACGGCCACTAGTGTGAAAAACCGGAACGGGTTTGTGTGTCAACAATAAACTAGACTACCTGGCGGGATTAAGATCTCGCCGGCGCGTCGTGGGGGTCCGTGACGGCTACCGTGCCGTCCGTGCGCGCAGTGGTTCGCGGTTGGAGTACTCAATAACGAGAATTGAGTGTAAGATGAATGTGGCGCTAACTTGTAAAAAATATTTATAATAAGTCTTTATTCAGCCAAATCAACAAAATATACATTGAATTAGCCAAGTCAACAATGAAAATTAAATGCTACCTAAGCAAGATCTTATAAAAGACAATTTTAATACAAGAAAATACCATAACGCCTTCAACGACTACCACTCAAAAAATACCGGACGCTGTAGTTAGCTTCATTCAAGAGTAACCTTTTTAATCCTCCCTTAAATTTAACGAAACATGTTCGACTTCGATAATGGAAGGCTGTTGTAAAGTTTGATAGCGTTGTATTGGTATTGTTTTTTTTATGTGGAATGCTTGGGAATGAAAATGTTACTTGAGTTGCGGAATGGATACCTGAGGGAAGAAGGAAAAAAACATTGACAGGGTTTTTTTCGTTCTAAAGGTTTCCTTACATGACTGTGTTTTTGAGAGTGAGATATTAGATAAACAGCCTTTCTTTGCAGGCGGAACAGATACAAGGTTCGTTGACATTCACTTCCCCAGACGGGCACATTTAATATGTTCCTTTGACAAAACTTTTAATTAATAGACCAACAACCAATGGTATCTATAGGACCCGAACCACTTTTGCCTCTAAATTACGAACTGGTCTAATTATGAGGAAGTTCTTTGCGGATTAGCGTAGTATTCAATACTGCGTACGTTAATCCACAATCATCCACAATCCGTGACCTCCAAGTAGCTGGATTACAGGACACACCGTCTACAGGTAAAAGTCTATCCCCTGGTCTTGTTACTAAACAACGTCTATCTGTTAGACAAACTTATTATTATTACCATTAATGTTTCTTTAGGACAGTGAAAAACACAACTATCATGGTCTCTTTTCCTCTATTTTCCTTCTGCTGTAATTTCTTCTGCTCACACAATTCCCGTTCATTCATGTTTGTGTGATCTCCTGCTTTATGATTTTCCCCCAAACTCACTTCTTGATATAATTATGCCAAAACATTTATGATTTAATCAACAAATAAACGTTAAAATATGTTTTTTAAAGACAGTGTATTTTTACGCTCGCACCACATTATGCGCGTTTTGTATCTGACTAAACTTCAATTTAAGTACGTTTTGAATTCAAACCAATCGAATGATTGTTCCGAGAAACTTGTTCATATGATGAATTGCGATGATTCTTTGTTTGAAATTTATCATTGGTGATGGTGTTTTTATTTTATTTATATTTTTATTACGGAAATTTTCCATCACGATTTTTGCGAGGGTTTTTTTAAAATCCGAACAAAAACCTTTTACCTCTTCACAGTTCTACATAACTTTTATTTTAACCATTTTAAATGCCAGTGGTATTTTTTATGTCTGTACAATGTTTCCTCTATTAGCAAGGTATGGTATTAAACAAAAACAACACCGAAATTACTAATTTATACACGTTGTGACAATCTGGAAACAGTTTAAACGACGGTTTAAGCTAAACGGCGTTTGTCCCAAAACACGAGGTCAAAGGTTACGCAAGGCGGGCACTCTAACCACAAAGCCAGCCTGTGGCGTAGCCCTCACAACACGAACCTCCGAGGCAACAAAGTGCTGGATTGTGAGGTGTGACTCCTTTCTCTGTGGGAAAGCCATTAATGCGTTTTCTCTGTAACGTCGGCCTCGGCGTGACTGATTTGCGCGGGAATTGTGCGGGAGATAGAGGGTTTTGGCGGGAGTAATGACTCTTGTTTTATTATGGCTACGTGGTTGGTATAGTGTTCTGTCTGTGCGTTATTTGTTCAGTTACTTCAACATGTTATGTTTTTGGATAGTAAAAAGCGGAAATAGCCGTGCAAAATGCAATAATGATATAATGTTTTATTTTAATATTCTTTATATAGTATTATTATTTATAAAACTTTAACTTAACTGGGACGGTGGCGACGTCCTGTAATCCAGCTACTTGGAGTTCACGAATTGTAGATAGTTGTGAGAGATGGTCGGTGGATGTAGTGTTCTCTTGTGTGGATTAACGTCCACACTATTGAATACTACGTTAATCCACAAAGACCATCCTCATAAGTGTACCAATTCGTAATTCAGAGGCCGTGGTTCGGAATCCACGTTAAACTGTAGGTCACTTACTTACCATCAGCTGTTGGGCTATTAATTAACAGTTCCGTCTAAGGAACATGTCAAGCCTTAGTCAGTAACAAGACTACAAGATCGCGCCACAATCATCTTACACTCAATCCTTATTCATACTTGACTTATAGTACTTACCTGGGTAGGTTGCCATTTCAATAATCTAATCTAATTTATATAAACTTAAAATTGTCAATAATGGTCTGCAGTACATCCGCCATCTTGGATTTTAGTCCCAGCCGAATAATACTTATTTCGTGTCTACATTACTGAATACTTGATTGTCGTATACAGGAAGGCTGAGGTGTCAAATTAGGGTAAGTCGGTTATAAAGGGAATTACATTTTTTAAATTAAATTTTCATATCATATCATATAAAAGATAGTTACTTGTTAATCATCAGATATGATCGTGGTGATTATTATTCTCTGAAAAAACTTAATTTCATAGATATTCACTTTACTTTGATAGACAAGTAAAGTAAACTGTAAAATTCTGCACATTATTTTGGTATTTAACAAAAGTTAAAAAAAACAGTCAACCACCTTTCTTGGGCTAGACTACCAATGGTACTTGTTCGCAGACCAGACACGTAGTTGGCCAGTCCCTCGTTCCGGGGGGAGAAGGGAGGAACGCTGGAACGGAAAGGCAACTGCAATAATGAAACAGGGAAACTGATGAAAAATATCCGCGTCCGTTCCGTTCGTCCCTTCCGCCGTCAAAACACCCCCCTCCCCCTCCGCCGCGGGCATTGTCTATCGAGAGTCTTTCATCGGTGGCTGCGGAATTGGCCGTAAATTGTTTGGCTTCCCCGCCTCGGTCAGTTTCTAGTTTATAACTCTCCGACAAGGACAGGAATGGCCGGTGACACGTGACAAACTGACTCGTTGACATTGCCTCACTGCTGGATGGGAAGGGGTAGAAATAAATTGGAAAAATGTTTGTATTTACTTCCCTGTGGGAAATATGTTAGTTCATGGATATGTCTGAAGGGAATGTTTTCAGTTCATCTTAACAGCTGTTCTTTTAACCTAACTATGACATAACTCTTTCAAATTATGGTCGCACAAACTGCTAAGACATATCCAAGTCAAAATGGCAAAATTGTTTTTTTTTATTCAAAGTGTACTATAAGTAAAGCACCAAGCCCTGGGCGAATTTTAGATGGATCAAAACGAAGAGAAAATTAAGAATAATGTTTTCCTCAAAAACGGTTCGTTTAACCTCCGACGTACAAAATAAAAGAGACATTCTGAAGAAAAATTAATTCAACTTGGTCCAATTTTAAAATTGTAACCTAAAATGGTAGAAAACTGTTAAATATACAAATATTGACAAAGAACATTATTTAAAATTTTAGTTTAGAACTTTACTAATGAATCATCCATAAGTAAAGCCACTGTATCATAAAATAAAATACCTCTGAAAAGGTGATAATATAATAGCCTATTAATTATGACTGAGACGGTGGCGAAGTCCTGTATTCCAGCTACTTGGAGGTCACGAATTGTGGATAGTTGTAAGCGATGGTCTGCGGGTGTAGTATTCTCTTGTGTGGATTAACGTCCGCACTACGTTAGTCCGCAAAGACCATCCTCATAATTAGACCAATTCGTAATTTAGAGGCAGTGGTTCAAATTTTAAACTGTAGGTCCCTTAATTGTCATCGGCTGTTAGGCTATTAATTAACAGTCCTGTCTAAGGAACAGCCTTAGTCAGTAACAAGACTACAAGATCGCGCTACAATCATCTTACACTAAATTTTCATTCATACTTGGCTTAAAATACCTACCTTGTGGTACCGTTGTCATTTCAATAATCTAATCTAATCTAATGGACTATAATTACAACTTTTGAGTATTAATCTAATTTTTTGGTAAGTTACCAACACCATTCAGCACAAGGAAGTCGTGATGACTCGCCGTGTGTACAAGTCGCAGTGGATTCTTGTGTAAAGATTATTTCTGGTTCATCCTCTCTGTCGTGTTGCAGACTTGTACCTGAGCCCGGAGGCCCGAGGGGTCGGTGTCGAGAGGATCATCTACTCTCCGGAAGATCTCATCAGTCTGTCCCTGGAGTACTACGACGAGTAAGTACTGAGTAGCGACAGTAGCACCAGTAGCACCATCATAGTAGTAGTAACACTCTTCTGTTGTCTGTTGAGAATTCCTTATGGAAACGATGCCTTCTAGATCTGTCCTGTAGACCATCAGACTACTATGCTACACTGTCCATTAATTTGTTGACTATCAGCCTGTCCTTTATACGGGTACTAAGTAAGATTCACATTATTATAATAACAAAATAGTAACATAAAAAAATTAAGCACAACTATTTAGAATCAGTTTTGAAATTTTATTAAATTAGATTTGTTTTACCATTGGGTAAAATTTGTACGTAGGTTAAAATCGAAATGATTTGACAATTGTGATTTTTAAGTAACCCACCATGAAAGCTGTTTTTTTCTGTTAGACGTTTTTAATGGAGCTTATAGCTTATTTTAGTCAGACGTTTTGTAAATTTAAAGGATACAAAAACCTTCCCTAAAAGGTATAGAATACTGAAACTAATGTATTTACTTACTTATATCATATATATATATGTTTTCAGTTCGTCTAAACAGCTGTTCTCATTCTTATGTATTAAAGATTAAAATGTCAAAGTATCCTAATCATTAGCAACTCTGAGTAAAACCTTCATTTTATTTAAATAAATATATAATAGAATTTAGAATAACAAAATACTGATGGAGCAAGATATACAAGGATTTAATGAGCACTATTAGTTGAGGAAGGAGGTAAAGCTTGCAACTTCCGTGAGATTCTCATCCCTGATCTCTCCGTGTTGTAGGGGATGATGAAGGGGGGAGGGGGTGCAATCAGTGTTTTCGGTTCAGCGCAAAGCTCTTGAATCATCAATGACTGCGACATCACACATCGTGTACATTCGGGGGATGGGAGGGCTCCAGGGTTCGATTTACTGGAAAATCGTCATTCCTTATGTAAAATAGCGTCCTCCCTGGAAGCATTATTGATTTTTTACCGCTCATTTAGCGATTATTCCAGATTCCTCTAATCATCTGAAACATTTTCTTATTATTTTGGTGAATATCAAGGTGTAGAAACGTTTTAATTTTTGTGTCACTTTATTTTAGTATGCTTTGGAACTTACCAGAAACTTGCCAATTAGCTATTATGTGGATACATATATGATAGTTATTTCTTGTCTTGAAAACTTAACAGGAAGTCAACATACGAGTATCATTATCGGAAAACTTCATGAACATTTGACACATTTCTTTATTAAATTGTCAGGTTTGGAACTTTACAACTCGATATTGCGTCTTGCATAAAACAAGTCTTAGGCCTATTCACACACAGTAGGGAGTCACGAGTTTTGGATTTTGGGTAGGTGGCGTATTGGTAATCCGTCATAAGCTTAGTAACATAAATTGGCTATAAGCACAGCTGTTCTACCATGATCCAACCTACTTTCCACAGGGAAGTAGGTACAATCATTTTGATATGGATATGTCGGGGGTGGGGTGTTGGCAATTTGAGAGACCAAAATTTGAAACGGTGACGTCTTTTGGTTAGTGACGTCATAGTTTTGTTATAAGAAGAGCTGTTTAGTTGAACTGAAAAACATTCCCTTTAGACATATCCATGATCTCCAGCAACCTTAGACTTTGACTATGCAAAACGTTTTCCATCAGATACCATACCAGAAACCAGCTACGTTCTTGGGAAAGATTATCGTGTAATCGTAGACACGAGATGAGCAAGTGGCTAGTGTCGTATCCCGTATCAGCTGGTCGGTGGGAACACTGAATGAACACCGTGCCGTCGCTTCAGGGCGTGGCTACTATTGATCAACCACGCCGCACTCAATGACGACACTACCGCACTCTGTAGTAGGATGTAACAAACTACGAGCGGAGAGTGGCCACGTGTGCTAAATATTCCCATTGTTGTCATGGAAACAACCAGTGTTACCAATGTGATAAATGTGACCTTTTTATATTTTCGTCGCGGTTATTTTATAGTAAAAATTCCAAAGTAACCATAATAATGAAGAAGAAAAACATGTCTTTTTTTAAATTCAATAATTAAAATATATACTCTCATAAAAATAATTTGGTGTTACCGCGAAAAATTGTGTTTGTTGAAGTCATACAGTTGGTAGCAATGGAGATGAACTCTCTGTATCCACCTCTGTTCACTCTTCACAGACCGAAGTTCCAACAATCAAACTATACTTTCGTTTAACCCATAATTCATTTATCAAGATTTATCTCCACTGATGGAGTTTTGTTTGGTTTTCATTCGATAGTTTAACGATTAAATAATTATAAATTAAAAAAATAATTACGTCTTAATTTTTAGACTTACACGTGGCTTTGAAAGGAAAAGAGTTACTTGTTTTCTGGTCTAAAAATTCTGGGTTCTAATTCAAACTGACCGGCACGGTAGCTCAAGGTTTTTGGATCGAAACTCCTGTCAGATCATGAGCGGTTCCCTTTGGCTAGGCTATGTATGTCAAGCTATAGCCAGGCTTATGGCTAAGGGCAGTTGAGGTAATATTAGGCACACTAAATTTATTTTTGAATTTGATTATTTATTGTGTTCAATTTCCTAAATTTTGTCTACCTGTGAAATATACATTGCTCCATAGAATTAACCGACGCCAATACAGCAACTACAACACAGAGTCCGTAGCAATGCGGGTAATTAGCTGTAAACGTGACGGTTAATTTCCCTCCCACGCCGGCATTAACGCCGCGTTTCCCGCCCACATTAACATTAACCCCTCGGCCATAACTTGTCTGGGGGATGATGAAAGATGTAGGTGTCATTAAGGATCCGCAATGAGGTGTAACGTGATCGGCATTAGGTGGTTCGGTTTATTCGCCGTTGGAACAGCAAGGGTCCTATATCAGCCCCTTGCAGCAGCCCGCGCTCCATCCACTCTGCCGCTGCTAATCCATTTCACTCGGCGATGGCGATGCTCCCCTTTTCCCCTATTTCCTCGCACCCTGACGTCTGTAGTGCCCATTTTACTGGATCAAATCACATAACAAGAGAATAAAGGATTGATCAAAGATTCACGAGATGTGCTGTGAGAGGGTCGAGGGGAAGGGGTTCAGTCGGTCAGTGGTTTGTGTGCTTTTGCGCGGTTGTTGTCCCCGTTTCTATACAGTAGGTAACTACATTATCAAATAGACCAATAATTCTCTACATGGAAAGCTTCTAAATATTCCTGATGAAATTAAACCACATTTATAAATGTATGTCTTTTATTTGACTTTTCAAACGCATCTGTTTTTTTTAACTAAACAACGTTTCTGGAGGTGGAGAGACTCCTCCCGTTTTCAAGTTATTACCTAATAATTTCTAATAATCATGTTGCCAATAATAGTATGCTTATCTATCTTGCTCAACACAAAAACTATATTGATAACGCAACAAAGAACCACAACACTCCGCCTCCAAACTAGTGGTGTAGAATTATTAGATAATCACTTGAAAACGGGAGGAGTTTCTCCACCCCCAGAAACGTTGTGTAGTTAAAAACACAGACGCGTTGGAAAAATCCAATAAAAGATATATCAACGCCATTACGAATTGTGTAGATTCTGTATAAATTCTTGGTTTCATTAAATTTGAATAAGATAAATAAATGTACAGAAATATTTTTGGCGATGGATATAAAAAGTAACGATAACTTACGGATGTCAAAGTATCAGAAATATTTTAGTTTATTTGTCGTACATTCTGAAAAAGTGCATTGGAAACTTTAAAAAAATCGTCGTATTGAAAACACTTAGTGGGTACTCAGTGACACCATTTGCACTTACAGTGTAATAAAATCAGACTTCTGATGAATATTTCGTGAACTCCGTGAATACTTATTCGTTACATAAAATTAGTTTTTGTTTTGTTTGTTGTAAATCAGTGTCATATAAGTCTACCTGTGCAACTCTGCAACTTCCGGCGGATCGCAGACACCTCAGGAATGTGATGTTGCATTTTTAAGAATCACATTTTACCATGGGGTATAAATATTTTAAAGCTCCACCTCAGTACAAGATTATCTCCGTCCGCAGACTGTCGCTTAAGAGCTTCCGAGCTATATACTCAGCCACAAACCGGATTTTACGTCTTGTTTGCTACCCGAACAGCCTGGTTTTAGCGTAAAAATCAGTCAGCAACCACATCCAAATCCCATGTGTTCCGGGCGCCATGTTTCCCGCCAGCCCGTGTTCATCCAGGTGGAACGCAAACACCTGTGTAAATAACGCTATAATAAGCAGTGTTGCCAACCTCATTATCAGATAAACTCGTAATTCTCGGTCGACTTTCACTGCGATAACATCGCGGGTCGCACACTGGTGCCAACCTTCGCGCCTGAGAAGACCGTTTCCGGAAAACTATTACCAATAATACATACAAAAAACGTAATCAATAAAATTAAATGCAGTTTAATTTCAAGTATCAAGTCCCAACATTACTTATATTGATATAAATATTAATATTTTGGGACAAAACTAAATAAACGGACTAAAATAATTATTTTAATTCAAGACAAAAAGAGAAAGTTGTTTAGAAAACGTCTTATCGTCTGTTTCAGGAGCTTTGAAGTGGAAGCCGAAGGTCAAAGGCTTCGAAAAAAAGAGAGATTGTCTAATAGATCGTAAGTTCCAATAATATTGTGTGCTTTTGTGTGGAATTTGCCAATTTTACCCGCATACCTTCCCCTTTGCCTTCTGACATTCCATTTGGGTATTTTACAGATTTTTCAGATTTTACCGATTTGCCTCGCCATTTTGAAATAAGTACAGTGGTAATTTTTTATCTACTTATATTATGAGTGATTAGAATATATTTTTCCCTACGCATCCTCACCTTGCTTTTGCATGTTTAAATCTTTATTTGTTATTTGCTTGATAATATTAACTTGCATGTAGTTATAGTAGTAAAATTAGTGTATGCTTCACTTCACTCCCATCCAAATCGATGACAATCCAAATTCCATTTCAAAAACTTGTGGCATGTTGTAATTTTAAACTGTTTCATTCTAATTTTAGACATCTACTTGCTTACATATTATGGTCATAATAATCTTCCGTATCCGCAAAGGGAGATAAGATAAGGCAGCAGGTAGCCGGCAGATAAGGCGGTGAACAGCTGCTGTCGTTGCCATGACAACCGCAGGCGAGGGAGGGGGGATCAATAAGGGTGGGGAGGAGGGGGTAACAATTAAAATGTAGGTAATGCCCGTGCATGCATCCATGCCCTTGAATAGGATGCAACGACGATGGTTACAGGAATTTCTGCAGGATCAATAATTTATCGCAAAGATGGGTAATATTTTTGTGGTTCTAGTCTAGTCAGCTAATGTAACAGCGACGACCGTGGTAGGTTTGCTGGTCAGCTGATGTTACATTACAGTAACGACCGTGGTAGGTGTGCTAGTCAGCTGATGTTACAGTGACGACCGTGGTAGGTGTGCTAGTCAGCTGATGTTACAGTGACGACCGTGGTAGGTGTGCTAGTCAGCTGATGTTACAGTGACGACCGTGGTAGGTGTGCTAGTCAGCTGATGTTACAGTGACGACCGTGGTAGGTGTGCTAGTCAGCTGATGTTACAGTGACGACCGTGGTAGGTGTGCTAGTCAGCTGATGTTACAGTGACGACCGTGGTAGGTGTGCTAGTCAGCTGATGTTTCAGTGACGACCGTGGTAGCTGTGCTAGTCAGCTGATGTTACAGTGACGACCGTGGTAGGTGTTGTGTACAGCGACGACCGTGGTAGGTTTGCTGGTCAGCTGATGTTACAGTAACGACCGTGGTAGGTGTGCTAGTCAGCTGATGTTACAGTGACGACCGTGGTAGGTGTGCTAGTCAGCTGATGTTACAGTGACGACCGTGGTAGGTGTGCCAGTCAGCTAGCCAGCTGATGTTACAGTGACGACCGTGGTAGGTGTGCTAGTCAGCTGATGTTACAGTGACGACCGTGGTAGGTGTGCTAGTCAGCTGATGTTACAGTGACGACCGTGGTAGGTGTGCTAGCCAGCTGATGTTACAGTGACGACCGTGGTAGGTGTGCTAGTCAGCTGATGTTACAGTGACGACCGTGGTAGGTGTGCTAGTCAGCTGATGTTACAGTGACGACCGTGGTAGGTGTGCTAGTCAGCTGATGTTACAGTGACGACCGTGGTAGGTGTGCTAGTCAGCTGATGTTACAGTGACGACCGTGGTAGGTGTGCTAGTCAGCTGATGTTACAGTGACGACCGTGGTAGGTGTGCTAGTCAGCTGATGTTACAGTGACGACCGTGGTAGGTGTGCTAGTCAGCTGATGTTACAGTGACGACCGTGGTAGGTGTGCTAGCCAGCTGATGTTACAGTGACGACCGTGGTAGGTGTGCTAGCCAGCTGATGTTACAGTGACGACCGTGGTAGGTGTGCTAGCCAGCTGATGTTACAGTGACGACCGTGGTAGGTGTGCTAGTCAGCTGATGTTACAGTGACGACCGTGGTAGGTGTGCTAGCCAGCTGATGTTACAGTGACGACCGTGGTAGGTGTGCTAGTCAGCTGATGTTACAGTGACGACCGTGGTAGGTGTGCTAGTCAGCTGATGTTACAGTGACGACCGTGGTAGGTGTGCTAGTCAGCTGATGTTACAGTGACGACCGTGGTAGGTGTGCTAGCCAGCTGATGTTACAGTGACGACCGTGGTAGGTGTGCTAGCCAGCTGATGTTACAGTGACGACCGTGGTAGGTGTGCTAGCCAGCTGATGTTACAGTGACGACCGTGGTAGGTGTGCTAGTCAGCTGATGTTACAGTGACGACCGTGGTAGGTGTGCTAGTCAGCTGATGTTACAGTGACGACCGTGGTAGGTGTGCTAGTCAGCTGATGTTACAGTGACGACCGTGGTAGGTGTGCTAGTCAGCTGATGTTACAGTGACGACCGTGGTAGGTGTGCTAGTCAGCTGATGTTACAGTGACGACCGTGGTAGGTGTGCTAGCCAGCTGATGTTACAGTGACGACCGTGGTAGAAGTGCTAGTCAGCTGATGTTACAGTGACGACCGTGGTAGGTGTGCTAGTCAGCTGATGTTACAGTGACGACCGTGGTAGGTGTGCTAGTCAGCTGATGTTACAGTGACGACCGTGGTAGGTGTGCTAGCCAGCTGATGTTACAGTGACGACCGTGGTAGGTGTGCTAGTCAGCTGATGTTACAGTGACGACCGTGGTAGGTGTGCTAGCCAGCTGATGTTACAGTGACGACCGTGGTAGGTGTGCTAGTCAGCTGATGTTACAGTGACGACCGTGGTAGGTGTGCTAGCCAGCTGATGTTACAGTGACGACCGTGGTAGGTGTGCTAGCCAGCTGATGTTACAGTGACGACCGTGGTAGGTGTGCTAGCCAGCTGATGTTACAGTGACGACCGTGGTAGGTGTGCTAGCCAGCTGATGTTACAGTGACGACCGTGGTAGGTGTGCTAGCCAGCTGATGTTACAGTGACGACCGTGGTAGGTGTGCTAGTCAGCTGATGTTACAGTGACGACCGTGGTAGGTGTGCTAGTCAGCTGATGTTACAGTGACGACCGTGGTAGGTGTGCTAGTCAGCTGATGTTACAGTGACGACCGTGGTAGGTGTGCTAGCCAGCTGATGTTACAGTGACGACCGTGGTAGGTGTGCTAGTCAGCTGATGTTACAGTGACGACCGTGGTAGGTGTGCTAGTCAGCTGATGTTACAGTGACGACCGTGGTAGGTGTGCTAGCCAGCTGATGTTACAGTGACGACCGTGGTAGGTGTGCTAGTCAGCTGATGTTACAGTGACGACCGTGGTAGGTGTGCTAGTCAGCTGATGTTACAGTGACGACCGTGGTAGGTGTGCTAGTCAGCTGATGTTACAGTGACGACCGTGGTAGGTGTGCTAGTCAGCTGATGTTACAGTGACGACCGTGGTAGGTGTGCTAGTCAGCTGATGTTACAGTGACGACCGTGGGTGTGCTAGTCAGCTGATGTTACAGTGACGACCGTGGTAGGTGTGCTAGTCAGCTGATGTTACAGTGACGACCGTGGTAGGTGTGCTAGTCAGCTGATGTTACAGTGACGACCGTGGTAGGTGTGCTAGTCAGCTGATGTTACAGTGACGACCGTGGTAGGTGTGCTAGTCAGCTGATGTTACAGTGACGACCGTGGTAGGTGTGTGCTAGTCAGCTGATGTTACAGTGACGACCGTGGTAGGTGTGCTAGTCAGCTGATGTTACAGTGACGACCGTGGTAGGTGTGCTAGTCAGCTGATGTTACAGTGACGACCGTGGTAGGTGTGCTAGTCAGCTGATGTTACAGTGACGACCGTGGTAGGTGTGCTAGTCAGCTGATGTTTCAGTGACGACCGTGGTAGGTGTGCTAGTCAGCTGATGTTACAGTAACGACTGTGGTAGGTGTGCTAGTCAGCTGATGTTACAGTAACGACTGTGGTAGGTGTGCTAGTCAGCTGATGTTACAGTAACGACTGTGGTAGGTGTGCTAGTCAGCTGATGTTACAGTAACGACTGTGGTAGGTGTGCTAGTCAGCTGATGTTACAGTGACGACCGTGGTAGGTGTGCTAGTCAGCTGATGTTACAGTGACGACCGTGGTAGGTGTGCTAGTCAGCTGATGTTACAGTGACGACCGTGGTAGGTGTGCTAGTCAGCTGATGTTACAGTGACGACCGTGGTAGGTGTGCTAGTCAGCTGATGTTACAGTGACGACCGTGGTAGGTGTGCTAGTCAGCTGATGTTACAGTGACGACCGTGGTAGGTGTGCTAGTCAGCTGATGTTACAGTGACGACCGTGGTAGGTGTGCTAGTCAGCTGATGTTACAGTGACGACCGTGGTAGGTGTGCTAGTCAGCTGATGTTACAGTGACGACCGTGGTAGGTGTGCTAGTCAGCTGATGTTACAGTGACGACCGTGGTAGGTGTGCTAGTCAGCTGATGTTACAGTGACGACCGTGGTAGGTGTGCTAGTCAGCTGATGTTACAGTGACGACCGTGGTAGGTGTGCTAGTCAGCTGATGTTACAGTGACGACCGTGGTAGGTGTGCTAGTCAGCTGATGTTACAGTGACGACCGTGGTAGGTGTGCTAGTCAGCTGATGTTACAGTGACGACCGTGGTAGGTGTGCTAGTCAGCTGATGTTACAGTGACGACCGTGGTAGGTGTGCTAGTCAGCTGATGTTACAGTGACGACCGTGGTAGGTGTGCTAGTCAGCTGATGTTACAGTGACGACCGTGGTAGGTGTGCTAGCCAGCTGATGTTACAGTGACGACCGTGGTAGGTGTGCTAGTCAGCTGATGTTACAGTGACGACCGTGGTAGGTGTGCTAGTCAGCTGATGTTACAGTGACGACCGTGGTAGGTGTGCTAGTCAGCTGATGTTACAGTGACGACCGTGGTAGGTGTGCTAGCCAGCTGATGTTACAGTGACGACCGTGGTAGGTGTGCTAGTCAGCTGATGTTACAGTGACGACCGTGGTAGGTGTGCTAGTCAGCTGATGTTACAGTGACGACCGTGGTAGGTGTGCTAGTCAGCTGATGTTACAGTGACGACCGTGGTAGGTGTGCTAGCCAGCTGATGTTACAGTGACGACCGTGGTAGGTGTGCTAGTCAGCTGATGTTACAGTGACGACCGTGGTAGGTGTGCTAGTCAGCTGATGTTTCAGTGACGACCGTGGTAGGTGTGCTAGCCAGCTGATGTTACAGTGACGACCGTGGTAGGTGTGCTAGCCAGCTGATGTTACAGTGACGACCGTGGTAGGTGTGCTAGTCAGCTGATGTTACAGTGACGACCGTGGTAGGTGTGCTAGCCAGCTGATGTTACAGTGACGACCGTGGTAGGTGTGCTAGCCAGCTGATGTTACAGTGACGACCGTGGTAGGTGTGCTAGCCAGCTGATGTTACAGTGACGACCGTGGTAGGTGTGCTAGCCAGCTGATGTTTCAGTGACGACCGTGGTAGGTGTGCTAGTCAGCTGATGTTACAGTGACGACCGTGGTAGGTGTGCTAGCCAGCTGATGTTACAGTGACGACCGTGGTAGGTGTGCTAGTCAGCTGATGTTACAGTGACGACCGTGGTAGGTGTGCTAGTCAGCTGATGTTACAGTGACGACCGTGGTAGGTGTGCTAGTCAGCTGATGTTACAGTGACGACCGTGGTAGGTGTGCTAGCCAGCTGATGTTACAGTGACGACCGTGGTAGGTGTGCTAGCCAGCTGATGTTACAGTGACGACCGTGGTAGGTGTGCTAGCCAGCTGATGTTACAGTGACGACCGTGGTAGGTGTGCTAGTCAACTGATGTTACAGTGACGACCGTGGTAGGTGTGCTAGCCAGCTGATGTTACAGTGACGACCGTGGTAGGTGTGCTAGCCAGCTGATGTTACAGTGACGACCGTGGTAGGTGTGCTAGTCAGCTGATGTTACAGTGACGACCGTGGTAGGTGTGCTAGCCAGCTGATGTTACAGTGACGACCGTGGTAGGTGTGCTAGTCAGCTGATGTTACAGTGACGACCGTGGTAGGTGTGCTAGTCAGCTGATGTTACAGTGACGACCGTGGTAGGTGTGCTAGTCAGCTGATGTTTCAGTGACGACCGTGGTAGGTGTGCTAGTCAGCTGATGTTACAGTGACGACCGTGGTAGGTGTGCTAGTCAGCTGATGTTTCAGTGACGACCGTGGTAGGTGTGCTAGTCAGCTGATGTTACAGTAACGACCGTGGTAGGTGTGCTAGTCAGCTGATGTTACAGTAACGACCGTGGTAGGTGTGCTAGTCAGCTGATGTTACAGTGACGACCGTGGTAGGTGTGCTAGTCAGCTGATGTTACAGTGACGACCGTGGTAGGTGTGCTAGTCAGCTGATGTTACAGTGACGACCGTGGTAGGTGTGCTAGTCAGCTGATGTTACAGTGACGACCGTGGTAGGTGTGCTAGTCAGCTGATGTTACAGTGACGACCGTGGTAGGTGTGCTAGTCAGCTGATGTTACAGTGACGACCGTGGTAGGTGTGCTAGCCAGCTGATGTTACAGTGACGACCGTGGTAGGTGTGCTAGCCAGCTGATGTTACAGTGACGACCGTGGTAGGTGTGCTAGCCAGCTGATGTTACAGTGACGACCGTGGTAGGTGTGCTAGTCAGCTGATGTTACAGTGACGACCGTGGTAGGTGTGCTAGCCAGCTGATGTTACAGTGACGACCGTGGTAGGTGTGCTAGTCAGCTGATGTTACAGTGACGACCGTGGTAGGTGTGCTAGTCAGCTGATGTTACAGTGACGACCGTGGTAGGTGTGCTAGTCAGCTGATGTTACAGTGACGACCGTGGTAGGTGTGCTAGTCAGCTGATGTTACAGTGACGACCGTGGTAGGTGTGCTAGCCAGCTGATGTTACAGTGACGACCGTGGTAGGTGTGCTAGCCAGCTGATGTTACAGTGACGACCGTGGTAGGTGTGCTAGCCAGCTGATGTTACAGTGACGACCGTGGTAGGTGTGCTAGTCAGCTGATGTTACAGTGACGACCGTGGTAGGTGTGCTAGTCAGCTGATGTTACAGTGACGACCGTGGTAGGTGTGCTAGTCAGCTGATGTTACAGTGACGACCGTGGTAGGTGTGCTAGCCAGCTGATGTTACAGTGACGACCGTGGTAGGTGTGCTAGCCAGCTGATGTTACAGTGACGACCGTGGTAGGTGTGCTAGCCAGCTGATGTTACAGTGACGACCGTGGTAGGTGTGCTAGCCAGCTGATGTTACAGTGACGACCGTGGTAGGTGTGCTAGTCAGCTGATGTTACAGTGACGACCGTGGTAGGTGTGCTAGCCAGCTGATGTTACAGTGACGACCGTGGTAGGTGTGCTAGTCAGCTGATGTTACAGTGACGACCGTGGTAGGTGTGCTAGTCAGCTGATGTTACAGTGACGACCGTGGTAGGTGTGCTAGTCAGCTGATGTTACAGTGACGACCGTGGTAGGTGTGCTAGTCAGCTGATGTTACAGTGACGACCGTGGTAGGTGTGCTAGTCAGCTGATGTTACAGTGACGACCGTGGTAGGTGTGCTAGTCAGCTGATGTTACAGTGACGACCGTGGTAGGTGTGCTAGTCAGCTGATGTTACAGTGACGACCGTGGTAGGTGTGCTAGTCAGCTGATGTTACAGTGACGACCGTGGTAGGTGTGCTAGTCAGCTGATGTTACAGTGACGACCGTGGTAGGTGTGCTAGCAGCTGATGTTACAGTGACGACCGTGGTAGGTGTGCTAGCCAGCTGATGTTACAGTGACGACCGTGGTAGGTGTGCTAGTCAGCTGATGTTACAGTGACGACCGTGGTAGGTGTGCTAGCCAGCTGATGTTACAGTGACGACCGTGGTAGGTGTGCTAGCAGCTGATGTTACAGTGACGACCGTGGTAGGTGTGCTAGTCAGCTGATGTTACAGTGACGACCGTGGTAGGTGTGCTAGCCAGCTGATGTTACAGTGACGACCGTGGTAGGTGTGCTAGTCAGCTGATGTTACAGTGACGACCGTGGTAGGTGTGCTAGCCAGCTGATGTTACAGTGACGACCGTGGTAGGTGTGCTAGTCAGCTGATGTTACAGTGACGACCGTGGTAGGTGTGCTAGCCAGCTGATGTTACAGTGACGACCGTGGTAGGTGTGCTAGTCAGCTGATGTTACAGTGACGACCGTGGTAGGTGTGCTAGCCAGCTGATGTTACAGTGACGACCGTGGTAGGTGTGCTAGCCAGCTGATGTTACAGTGACGACCGTGTGGTGTGCTAGTCAGCTGATGTTACAGTGACGACCGCGGTAGCTTTGCTAGCCAGCTGATGTTTCAGTGACGACCGCGGTAGCTGTGCTAGTCAGCTGATGTTTCAGTGACGACCGTGGTAGGTGTGCTAGTCAGCTGATGTTACAGTGACGACCGTGGAAGGTGTGCCAGTCAGCTGATGTTACAGTGACGACCGTGGTAGGTGTGCCAGTCAGCTGATGTTACAGTGACGACCGTGGTAGGTGTGCTAGCCAGCTGATGTTACAGTGACGACCGTGGTAGGTGTGCTAGCCAGCTGATGTTACAGTGACGACCGTGGTAGGTGTGCTAGCCAGCTGATGTTACAGTGACGACCGTGGTAGGTGTGCTAGCCAGCTGATGTTACAGTGACGACCGTGGTAGGTGTGCTAGCCAGCTGATGTTACAGTGACGACCGTGGTAGGTGTGCTAGCCAGCTGATGTTACAGTGACGACCGTGGTAGGTGTGCTAGCCAGCTGATGTTACAGTGACGACCGTGGAAGGTGTGCCAGTCAGCTGATGTTACAGCGACGGGTGCCGCGGCTCTGAGCCTATTCTAGACGGTCGGTGTAATTTTCCGGTGCCCCTCCTTGATGCCTATAATTACGAGGCATTATTTCACCGAAATGCTAGTGTTTATTCCATAGTCGTCACTATTGTGGCGTTTAGAGTGAAACTCTTTTAGTCAAACAGATTTTTTGCACGCGACAAATATTGTGTTCTCCTTGAGGTCTTTATTCTAGGAAACTATCAACGAAAAGATTGCTGTTTGTTTTATCCATTACCTTTGGTAAGCACGAGAAAAACTTGAAAAATCCATGAGATTTTTTTAAAACTAATTATTTATGGTGGTGACGGTTATTAATTATTATAATTCTAATTTTGTTGAACTTTTCCAATGCATTGTGTTATTTAAGTACACAACGTTTCTGTAGCTCGTGCAACTCCTGACGTTCGTAAGTAATTCCCTAAGAATTTACAATTAACTTACAATTAGATTATGGTTAAATATTTGTAATTTTGTTATGGAAATAAAGAGTTTCACCACCAGAAAAGTTTTGTGTAGTTACAAATGTCCAAAAAAATAATGTTGCATTCTTAGTGTTAAATACATTTAAATTCTAATTTTATTGTCGCTCATTCGATTCCCTTTCTCGATCATAATTTGGTTGATTTATTATTTACCTTTCGAGAAAATAGTTAAATTTTGATCGTAACAAAACTGGGATGTGGACAGTTCCCATGCTTAAAACGTTAAAAAATTGCGTTTATGTTCATAAAATTAAAAAACCTATGTTTCTTTTACAAACTTTATCATACCTAAAGTACTATCGTGCGATCCTAAATAATTCCGAGAGCGCAGTTTTCTCTGAGAGATGTTCTGGAGAGGCGCGCGAGGCTACTTTGAGGATTAGTGCCCGGCTCGAGGCTTTGACACGGGCCTTTCACCTGTGACGTCGCTGAGCGCCTTGTGAACGCCAGATTACCGCACAGCAGACAGACGGATAAGACTACTTTGACGACGTCGAAAATTAATAAATAATAAAACTTAAATAAATTAAATAGTATCTACCAGTTAACTTATATTGGCATTAATATTGTTCAACATAATATGAAGTGGTTTCCCGTACGTAACCGAGTGGACAGTTGAACGATTCGATAAGAATCTAAAACGTTTTAACGATATATCGATTTATCGATACATTACTACTATCGACATAATTATCGATACGTACGAAAATTTTGTAGTTTCCCTTCTTGTGAAAATCGATATCGACAAATCATCAAGAATGTAATGTTACCAAAAATAGAGAAAAATATGCACTAAATTATTTAGGTGACATTAAAAAGTTCCACTTTCACGCTTACCACCGACTCGTTATATTATTATCTTATTAAAGCGAGAATTTTATTTCTATTTTATTTTGATAATAGCAATTAGCTCGGCCATTTTACGGATTGCATGACTCGTTAAGACGGTTGATACTAATTATTATGACTAAATATGTACCTGAAATGAAATTTTCAAATAAATAAAAATGGAAAATAAATTATCAGCTCAATCATTTAGTATTCGTGTTAAATTAGATTAAATTAAAAAGTATATCTCATGTTTGTAAAATTTGCTTTACGTTAAGATAACATTTTAATATTGTAGTTTAACTTGAAAACAGGTTTACAATCAATGATCAATATAATTAGATTTATATTGATTTTAATTTGACTGCTAGTCATTTATGTATATAAATAAAATTAGAGTTTTGTCTGTACATTGCTCAGAATGATTCATTTTTAGTTATTTTTACGTTTTGTGCGTTAGATAAGCCAAAACAAGTATTGCAATTTTTGTCTGTCTGTCTGTGACGCTCCAGGAGGATTTTACGCCGTCTTCTCCTAAAAAACGGGAGAACTGATAACAATGAAACTTATTTCATGCTTTCTCTACATTAAAGAGAAGGGGTTTCAATGCTTAAAATTGTCCGCCGCCCCTTTTAAAGTATATAACGAGCATTTGAAACCCTACTTTTTACGCGATATCTGTCAAAATTTTGTTTTAAGTTTTCAATGAATCACATACTGGTAATACAGTAATCAGCTGTCTTTGTAGTTTTTAACACTACATGTTTTTAGCATTGGTCATTGATTTTAATTATATGTAATGTATCAGTGATTGAGTAGAAAGAAAAAAGCTGTCAAATTAAAATGAATATTAGTTAGTTTACATTGATAATTGATTTTAAATTGACGTCAAAATCATACTATATTAAAATGTAATCTTGACGTGTAACGATTTTTAAATATTATAATTATTTACTGATCTAATCTAATTAATTTTGTCGTGTTAATAAGTATATTTGCCCCTAACACAGAATCATGTACAACGTACGGACGTACTGCTAGTGTCTAATAAAACCACTATTCTTTGTTTGAAATTCACTTTTGGTGATGGTGGATTTAATATTATTTATATTTTTTATTGCGGACATTTTCCACCACGATTTTATGTAAAATAAAGTTTCACGACGTTTCGGGATCTGGAATCTGACCCCGTCCTCATGTGAACTAATACCTAATATCTAGTTAATTGTGTTATGTTTTAGATATTAGTTCACCTGAGGACGGG
This sequence comes from Nephotettix cincticeps, assembly GCA_023375725.1. Classification (NCBI taxonomy): domain Eukaryota; kingdom Metazoa; phylum Arthropoda; class Insecta; order Hemiptera; family Cicadellidae; genus Nephotettix; species Nephotettix cincticeps. Next base: position 57,858,744 of record CM041790.1, read on the forward strand.
GTCAGATTCCAGATCCCGAAACGTCGTGAAACTTTGTTTTACATAAAATCGTCATGGAAAATGTCCGCAATAAAAAATCTAAATAACATAAAACCACTATAATTGATCACTTATGTGTCAATAAAACTTGGTTTATAAGAGACCATTACTTTATTTTAATAAAGTCGTGGATTGGTATAAAGTAAACGAAAACTTTTTTTCAAAACGTAAAGTTTCTTCACTGTAGGTGATCCGTTTCCACGAAAAGCGTTACGAAAATGCCTTGTTCAGACAGGCAAATGTCTAATTTTTATATACAGGTTTCATAGGTTTATCGTGTCGTACACACAGCTGTGATCTGACAGTGCACCGTGTCGCCACTACGCGGCGACACTTGTGTTTATGTCCCCCCTCCCCCCCATAACCACTCATTGCGCCATCTGTATCGCTTGACCTTTCATTTCCATTTTACGGCCTGATAACTACTTTTTATCGCCATGTTCTCACTGTTATAAAATTATCTTTGATGGTGTCGGCTCTCTGGTGTTTGCCTCAGTGGATTAACTCGTTGACATTTTGTCCACAGCTGAATATTGTTATGCACTTATATTTTATGTTTTATAGCTACAATCCGCATGAAAAATAATTTTGGAGTTTGAGTGTTTCAAATTAAAACTGTTGAAGTTGCAAGTAAATGTCCAATTATGGTGTGAAATTTCTCAGTTATTAACTAATTTAAAGTTGGTAACTAATTAGATTAGATTATTGAAATGGCAACCTACCCAGGAAGGCCATTTTAAGTCAAGTATGAATGAGAAATGAGTGTAGGATGATTGTGGTGCGATCTGGTAGTCTTGTTACTGACTAAGGCTGACATGTTCCCAATACAGGACTGTTAATGAATAGCCCAAACGTCCATGGCATATCTTAAGGGACCTACAGTTTAACGTGAAGTCCGAACCACTGCCTTTGAATAACGAACTGGTCTAATTTTGGGGGTGATCTTTGTGGATTAACGTAGTTTTCAATAGTGTAAAACTATCCACAATTTTCAATCGATTGTTGCGTGAATCATCTGGTATTTGATTGGAGTGTCCTATAATCCAGCTATTTGGAAGTCACTTGTGGATAGTTATGAGCAATAGTCGGTAGATATATTCTGGTGTGGATTAAAGTCCTCAAAAATAAACCAGTTCGTAATTTCGTAAGAGGCAAATGTAATCTGTAGTTCTCTTAGATGTCATCGGCTGTTGGGCTATTAATTAACATTCCTGTCTAAGGACATGTCAGCCTTAGTCAGTAACAACTTTAACTATAAGATCGCGCCACAATCATCTTACACTCATTTCTCAGGTCGCCATTTTAGAAAGGTATTAATATAAATAATGAAGGTAGAGTACTTCGGTTTCATTGTGTTGTGTTGTGTTTCAGTGACCGTGAGAGAGAGGAGTGGGCTCCCACAATGCCCGGATCTCAGCCCGTCGTCCCGCTACAGGTAAACATTTCAGCTTATCAACCAAAAGTTTTCCAATACCGATAGTTATTTAATGTTAGACAATAAATGTCTCATAAGGTGCCAATTTATTTTATTATGATTTTACATAGAAAATGTGTTTTAAAAGTATTTTTATCTTTGGTAATGTTTTCCATTAACCAAACCAATCAGGCTGTAAAGCATTTTAAGATTCAATATCATTGTAACATGTGGCGAATGTGTAATTTCCATTGTTGCACAGCTGTGACTTTCGTCCACATGATTCTTTCAGCTAAGTTGAAATTAAATCTTAATAATACTCTAGAACCTGATTTATTAGTTGTATGACAAAAAATAGCAAGAATGAAAACGTTTTTAAACCACATTTTTTTATATAAAATCGTAATAAAATACAAGGTGTTCAGTGTACACAAAATAATACGTATTTTATTTTACTTTTACAGCTAGTTATTTAAATATATACCTATCACATAATCAGTAAAACGTCAAACAATTTTCCTTATATCGTTCAACACTAGGTTTTCGAAACCTCATTAGTTTAATTTAATAAATTTTGACTCAGTTTAAAGCAAATATAAACCTTCTCCAAAAGCTTTAGAATAATGAAAAATATTTTAAACACAGAGAGAAATTTCGAAAAGACTCATTTGAGTTTTTCAGAGGTTTAAAACGGAAAAGTAACCAAAAATCCAATGTAAAACTCAAATTCTATTTTAAGATTAGATTCCACGTCAAAGCATTTTTCATTGTTAATTCCGTTAATTGAGCGTGAAAGTAAGTTTCAAATCTTGGATTACGGTAGTGGGATTTGCCACTTGATTAAAGCTTTAAGAAATGATTCAGTTTTCGTCCTCAGTGCATAAAGTAATCGCCAGGCAATCTTGTGAACTGATTGAGATGCTCTGTGCGTCCCCTCCCCCCCCCTTGACGCTCTCTCTCTCTTGCTCTCCCTTTCTCTTCCTCCCCCCTCCTCGTCTCGGCCGTAACTATCAGATTACTATCACTTATCAGGTAATTGACTCAATTACGTCTAATAACAGACGTGATTGCAAAGGTCGCTCGATCTCGGGCTTTTCTAATTTAGATACGCGGTCGGCTTTTCTCTGTGGAATTAATTTTTTTTTATTTATGGCGGTGAACAAATATATTTTCTCTGTGTGGTTGCATAAAATTGTTGGTCTATTTGCTACAATTAGCACAAATATAAATAACTGGTCGGTGGGTGTAGTGTTCTCTTGTGTCGATTAACGTCCGCACTATTGAATACTACGTTAATCCGCAAAGACCATCCTCATAGTTAGACCAGTTCGTCATTCAGAGGCAGTGGTTCGGACTCCACGTTAAACTGTAGGCCCCTTAGATATGCCATGGACTGTTGGGATATTAATTAACAGTCCTGTCAACATATCAGCTTTAGTCAGTAACAAGACTACAAGATCGCGCCACAATCATTTTACACTCATCTCTCATTTATACTTGGCTTAAAATACCTACCTTGGGCTGTGGTCGTCATTTCAATAATTTAATCTAATCCAATCTAATTTCGGTTGAACTTAGTGTTAGTAGGAATGTTTTTTTTCCAAATTCCTGAAGACTGTAGAAAGGATTTTCGGACAACTAATTCCTCAGGATGGTTTAGAACTTGGGAGTAGGTAAGCCCATATCTCAGCATCTGGCAGTCGATTAAAAATATGCACACTTACAACCAAGAAGGTTTTTAGTGTTTTATCCAGCCTAACTCTGGGTACAAATAGTTTGCCACCTAGACCTAGTTAGTTGGATATGCGCCTCGTTTACTATACAGTTGTGCTTAACTGACTCATTTAACTTTTCAAAATTCAAAAAAACCTACTCTCACTCTAGCTATTTTACTCAGATTTTAACAGGGATTTTGTTTTGCACATACACATCAAGATGTCGTCCGTCTTACATGGAGGTGTTGCCCGTGGTATGGAAAATTATTTACGGGACCAGATCAAACCATTTTATGTTTAGTATGCCAAGTACAATATTGAAATACTTTTCAAATATTTATCTATAGTACCCTCAAGGGGAATTTTATCTATTTATAATCTAAACACTGTTCTCTAAATGATACCTTCTACTGTATTTCTTCTGCAATACATCTGTAGTCTTGGAATTCAGTCGTATTAGTGCAGTTTTCATTTTGTTTCAACATTACTGACCACTCGAATGTCCTAGATGGTTGTAGTTTGAATTTAGGGAATTAAATTTTCCATTTTTTACGATTAGCTCCAGAAATGCTGTCACAAAAATTACCATTGTTCTTATAGGGCTAAAGTATTTCTCCAGTAAGGCAGGCTCTTAATAGATTCACAACAACGTCTGGTTTTGAAAAGTCAAATAACCCTAATTGATGGCCCTGGAAAAGTCACCTTGGGTGAAAAAGTAGACGTAATTGCGAAATTAAAACCTCGAGTGGACGTCTAAAGTGGGGGAGGGGGGGTGCCCCGGGACGCTTTATTAGCGGTAAAACAACAATTTGGGCGTCTTGCGTAAATAAAATATACCCAGGCCGGCGGGGCCGGGGCGAGACCACGTGAACTGCTCGAGTATTTCCTTGTTTGCTCGTTTTCAGGTAGAGTGATTATTTTCGTGTACTTTTTAATTCAATTGTAAATTGTTGTTTCAACGTAACATAAAGAGTTCCTTGCTATAGCTTCTTCACTTGGTTTGTAAAATCGCGAGACCTGGAAAGTACCATTTTCCCGACCCAACTTACGTTCAGCTGAAAAACACCAAAGCGGTAAAAGATATTCATGAGAATCTTAGTACTGAAGTATTCGATTTTTGTTGTTTGTAAACCAACCAATCAATAAGCACTTCTGAATAGTTTACTTTACTTTAAAACTTTCAATTGAAACGGCAACCCTACTCAGTTAGGTATTATATACTTATACTTTATACTTTTAACTGAAATGGCGACCTACCCAGGTAGGTATTTTAAGCCAAGTATGAATGAGGAATGAATGTAGGATGATTGTGGCGCGATCTTGTAGTCTTGTTACTGACTAAGGCTGGCATGTTCCTTAGACAGGACTGTTAATTAATAGCCCAACAGCCGATGGCAACTAACGGAGTTTAACGTGGAATCCGAACCACGGCCTCTGAATTACGAATTTGTCTAATTATGAGGATGGTCTTTGTGGATTAACGTAGTATTCAATAGTGCGGACGTTAATCCACACAAGAGAACACTACATCCACCGACCATCGCTCACAACTATCCACAATTCGTGACCTCCAAGTAGCTGGATTACAGGACGTCACCACATACGTGAGAATGGGTGTAGGATATTTGTGGTGCAACAATCAACAGACATACTACACGCTAATTACTAGCCCAATAGCCAATAGCATCTAAGAGTTCTGCAATTTAACGTGGGATGCGAACCACGAGTTTGTCGAACTAGTCTAATTATGAGAATGGTATTTACGGATGAACTTATTACCTATTCATTGATCCACACCTGAGAATATTGCATCCACTGACCATTACTCATAACTACCCACAATTCGTGACCTCCAATTAGTTGGATTACAGGACACGCAATCGCCCATATTGATTATAGAATTATCTAACTAATATTTTGGAATTCCTGTAGCACAAATTCCCATAAACGCACTGGATTCGATTGTTGATGTATGCGATCTACATTTACCTAAGTATCATTTTGGTTTTGTAACATTGCAATATTTTGTTTTTGTAGTATTTGATGCAAGATAAGGCGGAGAAAACATAAACTATAAAGATAGGCCATACCTTATCGTTTTTGGCCCCGCCAACAGCCGTCCGCCATCATTCTCTGTCTTGCATGTTGTGAGATGTAACGTTGGGTCTCCGCATGTCCTTCTGCACCTGATATTTTCCAGGTGCCCCAGTAGTCGTCACCCTTTTGAAAGATTTTCTGCTGTCTTCCGTAGTGCGGAGTTTAGCTTCCTTCCTGTTCAGATGACCGGCCCATTTCAATCTTCTCTTTTTTATTAAAGCTATTATGTTACGATCTTTGAATTGATTCCTGAGATCCATTTTGGTCTAAATCCAAAAAAATAATTTAAGGGAAATAGGTCATGAAAATGTCTAAAGGGAATGTTTTTAATTCCTCTAAATGGCTGTCCTTATGACTATATGACGTCTGACGTTTCAAATTTTGGTCTGACGGATTGGCAATACCCACACCCAGAGCTAAGAGATGTCCATGTCAAATATGATCTTTGATTTCTAAACTAAACAGTACTATATTCAATTAGTAAAGAATCAAACACACACACACACAAGGTTGGATGAGATTCGTTTAATGTGTCGGGCCGGTGTGTGGTCGTCACCGGGAAATTTGAATTTATCGCTTTATAGCTAACCAGCGGTGTGATAAACCCTGATAATGGTCCCTCGTCCACGTGGTAGGTGGTAGGGTGGGGGTGGGGGTGTTATCAATTGATATGCCCCACGCTGCGCACGTGTGGCAAAGCCAGCGCCGCCGTGAATATCCCCGCTTCGCCGGGTGAATACCAACGTGGGATTTACATGGACGTGCGGTTGGCACCACTGCGTGGGGGAACACTCGCTGGAAACCCTGCTTCGGTGCACAACTTTGGTGAAAATGGGAAATTAACGTTGACATGTAACTTCACGAGCGTCAAAACCAGTATAACTCTCATCTATATACATAAAATAACAGTTTTATTTGTACGTTGCTTGGAATTACTGTATTTTTGTTTATTATCATGTGTCATACCCCTGTAAAGGCGAAATGGGTCTTATGTAAATCTCAGTTATGACTCAATTTCTGTAACAAACGAAATGGTCGGTGGATGTAGTGTTCTCTTGTGTGGATTAACGTCCGCACTACAAAATACTACGTTAATCCGCAAAGACCATTCTCATAATTAGACCAATTTGTAATTCAGAGGCAGTGGTTCGGATTTCAACGTTAAAACTGTAGGTCCCTTAGTTGCCATCGGCTGTTGGGCTATTAATTAACAGTCCTGCCTAAGGAACGTGTCAGCCTTAGTCAGTAACAAGACAACAAGATCGCGCCACAATCATCTTACACTAATTTCTTATCCATACTTGGCTTAAAAAACCCACCTTGTGGTATGGTCTCCATTTAAATAATCTAATCTAATCAAACAGGGGTCGCGTGTTGCCGGTAGATGGCAGCAACCATTTTAATTCATCTAATTGTACACTGATACTAGACTATATAGTAAGATAATAATTTATCCATCAACGATTACAAGTTTTATATTTTGTCATTATTATAAAAAAAGTTTAAAACTAGTACCTACAGACTTATTCTCACGAATTATTTATTTTTGAATGCATTTTCTCTTTTTAGTACAACGATATTTTCGGTACACTGTAGTTGTAAAAGCTCTTACAGTATTCACATTAAAAACAAAGAAACATTGACCCAACCATCTGGTTGTAACTTGCTTGGTTTGAAATGATTATTAAGTATTAATAAAGTCTAAAACTTATATTTTATAACATTAATGTGATAAAATGTTATAAACTTTTACATTTAAACCCCCACTTGTAATTTATAGCGAGTTAAGACAAAACGATTTAACAATCGGATGGGAGTTCCTATCGATTGTGAAACCCACTCCAGAACCCCATTGTTCCACTCCCGATTGAGCTCTAGGGGAACTTAAACAACTCGAGTCAATAAAATTTTCTCTCTCAGTTTATATTTAACGAGGTTAATAAACGCGAGCCCAGCTCTGGAATCCGCGCGGAGAAGTAAAAGTTGGCGTAATTAGTTCTCAACTAATTTAAATAACTGTTTTATCTCTGTTTTGAGTTCCTTTTCTTTCAGGTCTTAATAACCCCGATTTGGAAGTTCCTCGTTTATCTCGGAACCCTTATCGGGTTCGGGCTACTCTGTAGAGTGAGATCGGGTTTCTTTGTTCTAACCAAACACGATCGCAGTAATGGAGTATTTCTGTCAACCTAGACGCTTACTTGTCGATATGCCTTTTGGATTTGTTGGATAGGGGTTTTGTCAATCCCATACTATAAGTTTGGTTTCTACTTATCTGACTGAGACCGTGGCGTGTCCTTTAATCCAGCTACTTGGAGGTCACGAAATGTGGATAGTTTTGAGCGATGGATAGTCAAAGATACTATAGTAGTTCGGACTGTAGGTCACTTAGATACCGATGGCTGTTGGGCTATTAATTATTTAACAGTCCTGTCTAGGGAAAATGTAAGCCTTAGTCAGTTACAAGACTAGAAGATCGCGCCACAATCATCATAAACTCATTTCTCGTTCATACTTAAAAAACCTACCTACCAAGGTAGGTATATTTTAAGCACAGTTTAACGTAGGATCCGAACTACTTTTGCCTCCAAATAACGAACTGGTCTAATCATGAGGATGGTCTTTGCGGATTCAATATTCCACACCAGTCACACGTTAATCCACACCAGGGAATATTAAATCCACCAGCTCCGGAATACTAAATTACTTACACAAAAACCTGTTGTACTTACTTCCCTGTGGGAAATAGGTTAGATCATGTATACGTCTAAAGGGAGTTTTCAGTTCATCTAATCAGCTGTTCTTATTCTTTTATATTACAAATTCAATACATTAGCTCTTGTAGTTTCTATGGAAACCTGTTACATATGTTCTATTTTTAAAATCACTAACACCCCCCCCCGGAACTAAGACATATCCATGTCAGTAACAATTCGTCCGAGCGTCACACAGAGAAATCCATACTAATAGTTTTTAAGACTAAAGTGGTTTTGGAAAATAAACTACACAGGTACATGTGCTCTTAGTTCATCATATTGCTTCGGAAGTGCCAATATATATGAGTAGTTGAACGGAAAAGTTCTTGCCGTTTATATTTTGGTATTCGTCGTCAAACTTGTCTCGCTGCAGCTCATTTATTCACTACCTCGTTAACAACTGCGCCATAAAGTCTCCACTACAAAACTGTAGCACACTACAACTGGCCCCTTTGTATGGTCTAAAGCACTGTCGTTGGTTAGTAGATGTACCACAATGGAAAATGCGATAAAGCAGTCACATTTGTACAGGTACCTGCTGGGATCCGAGCTAACCTTTTCAAAGTCAAGTATTACACAGAAAATAATTTTCACTCTTAGACTTTAGACGGTTGATGTCGATTCTGTAAAGTTTTTGATCTTCCCCTAGACTGTAAGCTGATCTGGATGGTATGTCTGCTGGAGGTTATGTCGGATTTTTCTCAGATTGTACGTACTTGTGTACTGGAAGACTTCCAGAGTAATATCTTATAAGGATTGTAGTTTTGGGGGTTACCAAAACACTATAATACAACCACCCAAATGACGTCACTGTTTCAAATTTTTATCTCGCAAATTGCCAACACCCCCCCCCAGAGCTAAGACATATCCATGCCTAAAGGCAGGAATAATACTTGTTAGTGCTCCTTACAATTCATCAATAAAATTGCACATTGCTTACAACCACGCTGTAGCACACTTTATACTCGTACTATCACCAGCCCCAGTCAGTGTGTGTACAGACAGCGGTGCTGTCGTTGTTTATCAGCTGTGCGGGAGGCGGCGCGACGTTGCCACTTCTCTCTCCCTCCCCTACACTCCCCTCCACCACATCCTATCCCCCTCGTCATCTGTAAACAGTACCCACATGGCATCTCTCAGATCTCATATCTCTCTCTCTGTCCCTCCGGTCGTCTTCCGTCCTACAGTTTAAAGGGACTCTCGAGTTAAACCATTTTTACTGTTAAAACATTTTATGGGTGTATTCAGTTGTTAAATTTTTGTTTGAAGTTGTTATTACTCAACAAATCTCTTAGGCTATTATTATCATTTGAAATGGCTACCTACTAAGGTATTTTTAGCCATGTATGGATGAAAAATGAGTGTAAGATGATTGTGGAGCGATCTTGTATTCTTGTTACTGACTAAGGCTGGCATGTTCCTTAGACAAAACTGTTAATTAGTAGCCCAACAGTCGATGGCATATCTAAGGGACCTACTGTTTAACGTGGAGTCCGAACCACTGCCTCTGAATTACTGAATTGCAATACATTGCGGACGTTAATCTACACAAGAGAACACTACACCCACCGACTATCGCGCACAATTATCCACAATCCGTGACCTCCAAGTAGCTTGATTACCGGACACTCCACATTCCAGTCGTTATAAAGTTTGAAAAACAAACGTGTTACGTTGAGTGCCAGAATCACTGAATATGTTTTAGCATCTTGATTCCGCAAATATTTCGACGTGTTCCGAGTAAGTTACAAAGTTGTAGAAAGGTCGTGTTTGGGCTCGCCACGGGCAGGCGAAGTTTATGAGCACAGTAATCCTCGAAAGACAAACTGCCGTCCCAATTTTGAAATGTCAAAGTGCGCTGCTTTGGCACGGAGAGCGGCGCGGCTCCCGGAATTAAAGAGAAAGCTGTTCGACTCAAGGTGCGCCGCTCTGTGGTCGGTGAGTATTGGCGAGTCCCGCGCGGCCACCGGGGTGGGACGGTGGGTCCCGGGATGGTGGCGAATATCAACTGTTTTTATACAATCTTCTCGTAACTTTTCACTGCAGCTTCACACTTCGTAATAAACGACAATTATGATTTGCTTACGAATTTTTCTTACGTTGTCGTCAGGCCGACGGTACACAATATAATTGAGCAGAACACGACAAGACATTTCGACTGACGCGAAGAGTTAGGAATGGACAGATATTAAGTGTCAAAACACCACATCCAAGAAAACTAGACAAGACAAAACTTATGATAGAACTGACGCTGTCTGCCAAAGGTTTCGTCTTAAGTCTAAAGCTGTGAAACAATCAAATCTGCGCATGTGCTGCAGAGGAGGTTATATTAGAGGAATACAACTGCCCGGATTTTTGTTCAGTCTTGTTCAATACGAAGAAAACATCGTACAAACGCTATCGAACAAAACCGAACCCAAATCGTCTGTGCGCTCGGTCACACTATTGAAGTTGTGTCCCAATTCAATACGGCAATGTTATGGCGTATCCTCCAATCCAGCTACTTGGACGTAACGAATTGTGGATAGTTATTAGCGATGGTATGTGGATTAACGTCCGCAATATGGATCCACAAAGACAAATTTCATTATTAGACCAGTTTGAAAGTCGGTGGCAAAATTGTGGTTCGTATCCCACGTTCCCTTAGATGTCATTGGCTGTTGGACTATTATTTAACAGTCCTGTCTAAGGAACATGTCAGCCTTAGTCAGTAACAAGACTACAAGATCGCGTCACAATCATCCTACACTCATTTCTCATTCATACTTGGCTTAAAATTCCTACCTGGGTTGGTTGCCAATTCCTACCTGGGTAGGTCGCCAATTCCTACCTGGGCTGGTCGCCAATTCCTACCTGGGTTGGTCGCCAATTCCTACCTGGGTTGGTCGCCAATTCCTACCTATGTAGGTCGCCATTTCAGAAAGCTAAATATTAGTAATAATTTACGGAGGACAGTACTATATTTTGAGTTAGGAGTTTTTTCTCGGTAAAACTTAATATTAATACAAATTAGTATTCTGTCTTTACTTGTATAATCAAAACGGAAAGGCTATGATACCGGCTAAGAATAGATTAAATATTCGTCTCACAGTTGCAAACGAAAATTTATATTTTTATGGTGTGCTCAAATTATTCTGTGGTCGATGGTTTTATTTAATGTTTTATTACTTAGTAATGTACACTGTAAAGTCCATTTAAACTTCTTACCTTCCGATAAAACAGATATTTTTAACACGTGATCGTGTTTCTACACATTTAGATCAGTATTGATATTCGAAAGCTGTTTGAATTCATTGGAATGGGTCCGGTTTCCAAATAGCTCATTAATAATGTACTCCGAGAGACGGGTGATAATCTAAATTCGATCTGTTAACGTGAAGTAAGAACGTTTTGGTACATATATCTTTTATCTTTATCAGCACTACTCTAGAGACTGGAGAACGTGGGACTTTGGTGTCCAAGGCCCCGAGTTCAAATCCCGTAAGTTTCCCTGGAACCTGTGGAACTTGGTGGGAAAATGAATAGCAATATTTGAAAATGAAAAGTACTCAACTTCAAAACACCAGGGGACGATGTCGTGATACTCTACATGTGTATAAGGGTAAAATCGGTATTTTTAAATTAAGTTCACTAGAATTTGCCTCGACGGAATCGAACCGGCGAACACGAATGTATTAAACTTCACATTTGGCTGAAACTCACGGTGTCTTCCTCTGTTGCAGAAGCCCTCGAAGGACTCGGACGGCCTGAAGCGGTACCTCCAGTGTCCTGCCGTGGTCACAATGAGCCACCTCAAGAAGTTCCTGCGGCTCAAGTATGGTCTCTCGGCCTCCTGCACGGTAAGTCTACACTGACCACTGACTAGACTTAACACATCATTACGGTCTTTTCCTTCTGTACTTAACAGTAAAATCATAATTATTTCTCATGCATATCTGTACTTCTTAGGAACAGAACATCTCTGCGTCGAACTGAGCAATTTCCATGCTTAATAAACAGTAGTGCCTATCAGTGGACTGTCACACTTTGTGATTTAAAAAAAGTCAAGGTTAAAATAAGTGTTAGAATTTTTAATAATCTTCGAGTGAAGAAGAGAGCCAGAAAAATCAATGATAAATGGTCAAGGAAATTAATGAAAAGTTTTTGCGGACACCCTTAAAATGTATTCTGTTTTTTCGTCTACGTAACGGTAGGCCTCGTGATGCCTCAGGGTCACTCCCGTCACGCTCGCTAGCCAGTGGCCCCGTCACGCTGTCTCCGTCCTCTTGCCCATCATTCGAATCCGGTTTGGATTTGAAGATCATAACTGAACTGTATGGTGGTGTCACTCTCGGAGAGAATCAATTTTACTGAGGGGAAAACGGAACAAATGTCGTAACTAGTTCTATCCCAATAAGCGATGGAATCATGTCTAAGATGACTGGGATGGTGGCGTTGTCCTGTAATCCAGCTACTTGGAGGTCACGAATTGTGGATAGTTGTGAGCGAAGGTCGGTGGGTGTAGTGTTCTCTTGTGTGGATTAACGTCTGCACTATTGAATACTATGTTAATCCGCAAAGACCATCCTCATAATTAGACCAGTTCGTAGATTCAGAGGCAGTGGTTCGGATTCCACGTTAAACTGTATAGGTCCCTTAATTGCCATTGACTGTTGGGCTATTAATTAACAGTCCTGTCTAAGGAACATGTCAGCTTTAGCCAGTAACAATACTACAAGATCGCGCCACAATCATCTCACACTCAATCCTTATTCACACTTAAAATATTGTACCTACATTGTAGTATGGTCGCCATTTCAGTAATCTAATCTAATAAAAATGAAATCAGTCAAATCACGTACTGTATTAGTGAAATCCACAATGCAGTAGTTTCTTTCTACATGCCAAAATCAATTATTTTCGATAATTCCATTGATTGTATTCATTGTTGGATAAGACTTGTCGTGAAATATTTTGTTTTATACCCATAAGAACAATATTAATTTTGTTACACCATTACTTTTCACACGCTAGTCCTACAAATTCGGCTGTGTAAAGTGTTTATCTAAGGTGTTACATTATTAATTTAAATATCATTACCACGAAATTAATTATAACCGATAGTTGACAAGTCAAGTATTTATCTTTTTAGTGATAGAAACAATTTAAAATCATTTTAGAACCGCTTTTTACGACAATCGAGTAGTCAGTATTTCTGTTAAAAAATTAGCATTGTTCTTATGGGACTAAAATCCAAGATGGCGGCGGTGCTTCAGACTCTGAAGATAAATAATATTGATTATACATAATACTGTACAACAATTTATGTGAATTATCGTTGTGATTACGATTTTACCTGGTATGTTACACTCGTCTCTTGTTTGAATAAACAACTCGGCTAAGGTAAATACATAAACATTTTGTTTATCAATATTTATTCAGTATTATTAATTTTATCTCGATAAAGATAGTAAAAAATACAAAACAAACTGCTCCAAAACGTCGGGTTCTGTTTGCGTAATTAATTCCGTTAAATTAATATCCAAAACGCCCCGGGCGCCGGGACCGGTTGAATAAAATCGTCGGCTCGCGAGTAAATTGATTGGCGGCGATAAAGATCGCATAATAGATGTCGCTGCGATGCGCCCCTGGTGGCGGGAGGGCGCACTAGCTGGCAACGCCGCGCCGCCGCTCTTGACCCGCTTTCCCGCCTTTTCTCTGTATATTTGCCGCCATTCTCGCCTTTAGACTGCTAATGAACAGCTGTGCGCGACCGATGCGTCGAGGTCGTTCATCAAGGTCTCGCCTGATTTTGCGCGGTACTGTTATGACGATTTCCACCATCAAAATGCGTGAAGTGCGATTAGAAATTATTCATGGAGTAGAACTATCAGAATACCAGAAGGTCTTAGGAGTCAATGTTCATTGAATAGAAATATTAGGAATACTAGAAGGTATAAGGAGTCAATGTTCATGGAGTAGAATTATCAGGAATACTAGAAAGTCTAAGGAATGAATGTTCATTGAGTAGAAATATCAGGAATACCAGAAGGTCTAAGGAGTCAATTTTCATTGAGTAGAAATATCAGGAATGGCAGAAGGTCTAAGGAGTGAATTTTCATTGGGTAGAAATATCAGGAATGGCAGAAGGTCTAAGGAGGGAATGTTCATTGAGTAGAAATATCAGGAATACCAGAAGGTCTAAGGAGTCAATGTTCATTTAGTAGAACTATCAGGAACACTAGAAGGTCTAAGTAGTCAATGTTCATTGAGTAGAACTATCAGGAATACTAGAAGGTCTAAGGAGTGAATGTTCATTGAGTAGAAATATCAGGAAAACCAGAAGGTCTAAGGAGTCAAGCGTAATCACTGTGAAGTCGAGATATTCATCCATTTAAAGATTTTTCGCTGATCCTTATAAGAACTTTGATGTCAACCTTGAGTTTCTACTGTCAATTATCAAGCGTGTCTGGTTTGAATCCACTGACCAATGTTTGTAAATGATTAAACTTATGGCATTTTGCGATAGTACGAAAGTCACAAGTGAACATAAAGCTTGGCAACAATTGATGTCCATAAGAAAAAACGGAATTTGACAGATAATGGAAAACTGCACCCGCGTTGAAGTGTCCTGTACGAGCATCAATCAAGCATTTTGATATTAAGTATAAAATTAATAAATAATCAATTTTTGTCGATAACAAACGAGTGTTTTAAAATGTTCCTTCTTTAATATCAGACTTTAGTAGAATTCTAATTTCGACTTTAGTAGAACTATCAACTTTAGTAGAATTTTCTGTTTTTTATCAAATCCTGTTTACACAACTAATTGGTTCTAAAACAGGATTCTTCACAGCCTTGTTTTGTGCTATCGCGGCTAGGGTAAACCGGCCCCGAATTTCGTCACCATACACAAGTTGAAGACTGAGACGGTAGGATGTCCTGAGATCCAGCTACTTGGAGGTCTCGAATAGTGGATAGTTATGATGAGCGGTGGTCGGTAGATTTAATATTCCCTGGTGTGTACTAACGTCCCGCACTATTAAAAACTACGTTAATCCACGAAGACCATCCACATAATTAGACATTTTTTAATTCAGACACAAAGTTGTGCTTCGGACCCACGTTTAACTGTATGTCGCTTAAATTCTAGTGAATGTTGGGGTGTTAATTGAAACCCTTGTGTAAGGAACATGTCAGCCTTGGTCAGTAACAAGACTAAAAGATCGCGCCGCAAATTATCTTCATACTTTGATTGAAATATCATTCATACTTTGATACTTTGATTGAAATACCTACCTGAGAAGGCGCCATTTCAGAAAGGAAAAAAGGTAAAAATAATCACGCTCATTAAGTAGTTCGATTTTCCACAACCAGAGCTCGCCACGTGTAGGCCTACCTCCTCTACGGGGACAGTGTCCCTATGAAGCCCATGTGTTGTGTGTTTGTCGGCCTAGACACAATCCGCGCTATTTCCAGAATCCCAGTTTCCATTATGCTCACGGCCCTTTGACGCTGGAACGCCACTCCCAGCTGGCGCTCGTAATGTGGGGGGATTCTAGCCGCTTATAGGTTTATACTCTAAATTTATTGTTATCGATTTTTGAAATATTCTAGTCTTCTATTATCGGTAATATGTTTCTAATTTATTTTTTATATATAACTGCTAGGGTAATAAAAAGAAAAGCGAGAACGGAATTTTTTATAACGGAATAAAATTTCAACTTACCCGAAATAACCGTTCTGATATAGCGATTTACTCAGGGCCAGGTATTTTAAGCCAAGTATGAATGATCAATTAGTGTAAGATGAGTGTGGCGCGATCTTATAGTCTTGTTAAACCTCTGCCTCTGAATTAAGAACTGGTCTAATGAGGATGGTCTATACGGGTTAACGTTGTATTTAATAGTGCGGACGTTAATCCACATAAGAGAATATACCATCCACCAACCATCGCTCACAACTATCCACAATTCCTGACCTCCAAGTAGATGTATTACGGGTCACGTCACGGTCCCAGATACGTTATTCAAATCGTTGTTGAGGAAATTCTCCTTCACAAATAATTAGTAAAATAAAGTTATACGACGTTTCGAAGTCTGGAATCTGATCCCGTCCTCAGGTGAGCTAGGACCTAGAATTTGACAAGTTTAGTACATAATCCGGACTTAGTATAAAGCTGAACAAAAAAGTGTCTAATTCAATCATGTTAATTAATAGCCCAACAGCCAATGGCAACTAAGGGACCTACAGTTTAACGTGGAGGCCAAACCACGATTTTGCCCCTGAATTACGTACTGGTCTAATTATGAGGATGGTATTTGTGGATGAACTTAGTACATCTACTGACCTTCGCGCATAAGTATCCACACGAAGGTGAACTTTGTCATGGAGTTAACCGCCATCTTAAAACAAAATAAAATTCGATACTAATGTTTATCCTAAAAGGCTAAATTGCAGTAAAACAAACCCTGAACTTCTCGACAATTCCTGTTTTGTTCAGATTTCGTCACGTTTCTTTGATAAAAAAAGTCATTCGAAAAACGGCGACATAAATCTCCAGGTGTCGTGGCCCGTGCGCGGGTGCGAGGCGCTGTTGTCAGTACACGCCTGTTATCCCCCCCCCAGCTGCACCCTCGCCACCTTTCCGCCTTGATATCTTTTTAATGAGGACCGAGCCACCACCATGTGCAGCGCCACCTGCCCGGGACAGACGACAATGTCGTCGGGAGGTTGTAAGGTTACGGGTTCAATCCTCAACCGACTCTGTGGGAGACCGCTGCAAATTGTTTAACGTAGTTTGCGTCTCAATATATTCGAAACTATGTGGAACATAAGTTTAGAAGGAAAGTTTCAAGTTTGCTGAAGGTGATAAATTGTGTGTGAATGAATCGTTTGGGATATAGATGGATAGAATAGGATGTAGGGAGTTGGGATAGGGGCTGAGTTGGGATACAGGGGGTTTAGAGAGTTGGGGTTGGGTAGGGATACAGGGAGTTTAGAGAGTTGGGGTTGGGTAGGGATACAGGGAGTTTAGAGGGTTGGTTTGGGATACAGGGAGTTTAGAGGGTTGGGTTGGGATACAGGGAGTTGTGATAGGGGTTGGGTTGGGATACAGGGAGGTTAGAGAGTTGGGGTTGGGATACAGGGAGTTGTGATAGGGGGGTTGGGGAACAGGGAGTTTAGAGAGTTGTGGTTGGGTTGGGATATAGAGAGTTGTGATAGGGGTTGGGTTGGGATAGTGAATAGTGCGTTCCCATACTTATAATTATACCATTTCGTAGTTCAGACACACTCAGGTTCACTGTGGTTTGAATTATGGTTCACACTCCACACCGCCGTAGCTCACGCATTCACCGAAGACGGATTCGGTGAATGTTTTTTATTTATTTTACGGCATAGGATTCGTACACTAGGTTTCAGCTACACTTCGAGCGAAAAATAAAAGTTGAAAAACAACCAAAAAGTGATAGAACACCCAAGGCTCAGGGTTCGATGTGCGCATGCGCGAGTTTGGGAATCTGACGTATTAATTAAGCACCGACGTCTCTCCCGTGCCGGTGTGAAGTGGCCTATTTGATAGCATTGTGAGTTACGTCATATACGTCCCCGGAAAACGTCACCGTCGTCTTAATACGTGCGGTGTGAAGTGGTTTTGAACTGTAGGTCCCTAAGGTGTCATTGATCGTGGGGTTGTTAATTAACAGTCATGTCTAAGGAACACTTCAGTCTTTGTCGGTAACAAGACTGCAAGATCGCGCTACAATAATCTTACACTAATTTTTCATTACTTGGTTTAAAATATACCTACCCGAGTTGATCGTGGATTTCAGTGAAAATTACCAAAGATATCCGGTAAAATGATGCGACACTTCCGAATTCCTTCCGGTGACAGCAGGGAGTGCAGGGAATCTCCTGTGTTTTAATTAAGGCAGTATCGTCCCCCAGAGCGGATATCGAGTCCCCGGGCCGATATTCCGCGTCGCCTCGCTTATCGATCCGACCTGCTGCCCTACTGGGGACTGGGGAGTCCGTCGTCTCCGCCCCTCGCCGTCCTACATGTGCACAGGCACTGCAGAGGAACGACAAAGATCGGCAAGTAATATAAATTCATCAATCGGCTTGAAGTCACTTAAGTTCTCCTTCAATGGGTGTAAATTGTCCTCGAAAGTTCAACAATAAGATGCCCTGGATTCCTTAACCGTCTGAGTGGTTTTAGAGCACGAGCCATATCAGGTCACTCATACTGGGCTCATTTATCTTCGATTGTCGAGCTATTAATTAATTATCCTGACAAATGAAATGCCGGTTATCGTCAGGAAGAAAGCTACATAGTTATCGTCCTTCAATCATATTTATGTTTAAAATATCTAATGTGGGAGCGTCTCCCCCTCACCCCTACCCAGGTAGGTATTTTAAGCCAAGTATGAATGAGGAATGAGTGTAGGATGATTGTTGCGCGATCTTGTAGTCTTGTTACTGACTAAGGCTGACATGTTCCTTAGTCAGGACTGTTAATTAATAGCCCAACAGCCGATGGCAACTAAATGGCCTACAGTTTAACGTGGAATCCGAACCTCGGCGTCTGAATTACGAATTAGTCTAATTGGTAGGATGGTCTTAGTGGATTAACGGAGCATTCATTAGTGCGGACGTTGATCCACACAAGTGGGTGTAGTTTTCTACACCCACCGACCATCGCTCACAACTATCCACAATTCGTAACCTCCAAGTAGCTAGATTACAGGACGGCGCCACCGTCCCAGTCAAGAGAGGTGCACCGAACGCCTTGGGGACTGAATGAGATCCATCCATATATTTCTTATGACTATTGATTGATAAATAGCCCAACAGCCAGTAGCATCTAATGGACTTACAGTTTAAAATTGTGGTCTTTGCGGATTAACATAGTATTTCACACCAGATAATATCACGTCCACTGACCATCGCTCATATCCACAATTCGTGTGACGTACGTCGGACACGTATAAATAACCAAAACGAGGACATATACAGGGTCGTTAGAGGTGACGAGATGATCACGGTAGCGGTCGGCGGGTCTGGCTCGGCAGATGGACCTGATCAGCTGATCATACGGTTGGCACTGGTCCAGACCGCCGGCCGGTGATTCACGACGTGGAAGACGACGCGGCGGACTGACTCACTGGCGGCTAAATTTGGGTTCAAAACATCCTCATTGCTGTTCCCCTCGTACACTTCGTCAGCGTGCCTTTCTCCTTAATCCGATATACAACGAATGACTGGCGGATAGAGGATAGAAAATGTCCTTAAGCTGGCTGTAATTTATTTACCAGGATCAGTACGATTTTCTATTCACTTTTAAAGCCCGTTTACTGTGTAGACCTAGCTTTTGTAGTGACTGGGATTTATCTAACATTGTTGGCTTGAAGCAACAATACGTAGAAATGTTACATATGATCCTTCCTGATATATCGAGTCTTTAATGCCTTAAGAAACTTTTCACTTGAGAGTTCGATATGTAATTAATTAGTTCCAAACGGAATCCTGCGAACAACAGAGATTCTATTTCATGAAATGATAATAACTTGCAATTTTTTTATTACAAACTATCTTGCCATTTGACTTAGTTTACCAAACATGGATAAAGAGTGCGATTAGGTGAGATAACTTGTGTAGATGTGTTCCAGGCAAAGAACTACTGATTGTATTGTCATGGGTATTACATTCATAGGTATTTGCTCACAGTCGATTTGGCAAGGCGTTTAGTAACCATCACACATCGGCAGTTCAGATTTAATTTCAACTCAAGGTGTATTTCTTAAAAACATATTTTAGGAAAAAGTGTATTAGTAACATTTGTATTTCTTTTTGTTTCAGGTTGAAATACTATACAGAAGAGAGTCTCTACCAGATTCCTACTCCTTGATGGACATCGCGTATATTTACACGTGGAAAAGGGTAAGAATATGTTATCTCTATCAATTCAATCTATGCATCAGTTTTCCTATTACAATTTTGTCATCAGTTTTCTATACTTGATTGCTAAGTGTAAAGAATTTTTATCGATCTGTTAACCGATCTATCTTATGCTTGGTATTAGGTTTATATTGATCGCTTTTACTCGAACTTAATGTAGTAAGTCCGGTTTTTTCAACTGTTGCAGAACGGTCCTATGCGCTTCTACTACCGCATCCACGTTCCCACTACCTTGAAGACAATTCTGCCTCCGTTGAAGCCGTCTTCAGAGCCCATCAGGGATCTCGGACCTCCTAAGAAGCCTCCTGGGTCGGAACTGCTGGATGCTGTGGGTCTTCGCCCTAAGCCGCCAGAGCCTAAAGTTGAACCGACGACTGAGCTGATTAAGACGGAGGAAACCGCGTTGAAGAAAGAGGAGGTCAAAGTGAATGAGAGCGACTCTAAAGAGGAAAAAGAGAGGTTGAAGATGAGCCCGGAGGAGAGCGACGCGGTGAGTCAGCTGTTGGCGTTGAGCACGGGTCACATACCGGCGTCACCTGTGACACCGTCACCGGTGACGCCGTCGCCGCCGGAGCCTCCCGCGCCCGCGCCCGCGACAGCAACCGTGACGGCCACGAGCGCGCCGCCGACCACCAACGGCAGCGTGTTCAAAGTGCCGCAGTCGATGACGAAGCGATTCGTCTTCAACGGCGGGAAATTGGTTGCGGTCAAGAACAAACAACCGAACAAGGCCGGAGCCAGGAACGGTGACAAAACCAAAGTGAACGGCAAGTTGATGAACGGGGATAACCTGGTGGATAGGTACTCCAACCCCCTGGGACTCGGTGGGGTGCAGGGTGGAAAACTACCCCCTGGATCTCCCCGGCCCCCTCCCAACTCAGAGAAGATCATGAAGACCAAGTACATGCCGCCCTCGGGCCTCCTCATGAGTAGGTTACCGGAAGTGACCGTTTCCCAGAATATCACCCCGGCCGAACCTCCCGCTCCTCAGAAAACCCAAGTCTCCCAAATCTCATCTAGTCAACTCCCTCCTCCTCAGTCGAAACAAATCAACAACCATAACCGATCCGGTAAGGTGACCGCGAATGGAAAAGCACCTATGAACGGACAACCTCCTCACAGGAAGGAATGTAACAGGTTGGAGCAGATTGTCCAGAACTGTCTCAAGAAAGAGACGACGCAGAAGAAGGAAGCGGAAACACGATGCGAGACTAACGGCGTGAAGCGAAGCGGGACACTGAACGGGAACGGCAGCGAGGCGAGCGGAGGTGCGCGCGCCGCCACCGCCGCAGATAGAGTCGATAGTGGCGAGTCGAGCATCTTGAAGAGGAAGCTGAACGACAACCCAGTGAACAAGCGAGCGCCCCTCGAGGGGCTCGGCGATGCCAAGAAGAGGCGACTGGTCACTCCGGACGTGTCCATCGAGCTGACCACTCACCCGGACAAGCAGAAGGAGCGGAAGCGTGAACCCAGCGACCTATCGACGCTTACGAAGCGCTTCCTGCACGACATACAGCGCACGTCCATGAAGAAGATCGACTCGGAGATCAAAATCAACAAAGTGGATCAGATGTGCGCTTCGACTGTAAAAATAGAAAAAGTTCCAGCTCCACTCAGCGTGACTGCTAAGGCGAGCGAAAAAGCAACGGAAAATGCCAAACCTATCGATAGTACAGAGTTCAGTAGCGAGGACGACCAACTGTTCATCGACATTAGGAACAAATGTGAAGCGTTGAAAAGGAAAAATGTGGAGCCAGTAAGCATCGCGATTGAGAGGGTGACGGAGGATCCGACCAAGACCGCACAGAGCGAGCCGTCGCCGTCGCCGCCTGTGGACACAGAACCCAAGGAACCGACTCCGAGCACTTCCCCGTCTCCAACCTCCGACACTCCGCCTAAGCCTTCTGGCACCCACAAGAAGCTACCACGACTGATCGAGATCAACGCACCTCCCCGGCCGAAGCTTCCGTCTCAGATCCCCGACCCTAAACAGAAAACCGGGCTAAAGATGACCACAGTGAGGAAGGAGGTTCCCATCGGGAAGGAGGTGCCTCTGGTGCGACGTGACAGTAACGGCGCCCTGGACCTGTCCTCGGGGATGTCTCCGCCCAACAAGAACGGAAGTAAATCCCCTTACCCGAAGCCATCGTCCTCAGAGAAGTCCCCCACCCCTTCCGCTCTATCTCCGCTCATGACGATGACTACGTTTCCAATACCGGAAACAAAGGCTTCACCTATTCGAATCCCGACCCTAAAGCCCAAGACTTCCCCGAATCCTCGACCGTCGTCTCTGTCGTCGTCCTCGCCCTCGCCCCCGGCGGAGCCCCGGACAGCCTCCGAGGTGTTCCCCTCAGCCGCCTACCAGCAGCTCTACCGTCACCAGATGGAGTTGCAGAGTAGGTTCCTCGCGTCACAGGTAAACAACAACAACTGGTCCAGAGATCCTCTCTCCGCCAAGAAGTTCGAGGATTGGATGAGAAACGTAATGAACCTTCCGCACCATCCGCTCATGTTCCCGTCCCAGCTGAGTCCCGAGGCCGGCCGGAAGTGACAAGAAGCCGACTCCCAAAAAACCGGAAGTTCAAGTTGATCACCGCTCGGTGACGTTGGGACCCGGACAACTTAGTGAAAGTTCCTGCAGTAATGCCTTTGATTACATGACGTAGCTGCGAGCAAACAAGACTGACTGACGCATTTGTTTACAGGTTTCAGGACCATCAGGGTTTCTTACAATAACGAATGTACATAATAAGTGCTCGTATTGGTTACTAAGATCAAACTATCTGTTTATATACGACAACAGACAATATTTTTAACAAGTGATGTGATTTTGTTGTTTTAACGTTTTTAATTCATTAATGTATTAGTAAGTTAATTTATTAGCTTAATTAGAAGTCTATTCTGTCAGATTGTGTAGCCAAATGTGTTATGGCTGAAGCCGAATTGGAACACATTTTTGGGTTGTGGCGAAGGGTCAAACTGGAACACTAATTAGTAAGGATTAAGAAGGGTCAATTCGGAGAGCTGCCAACTGGTACAGCCGTCCGGTCAGGTAGGAGCAATCAGGTTGTGTCCTTTAAGGGGAGAATCGGAATTATTTTGTCCCCGCCCCTTACCTTGAAGTTCTAGTAGATATTCAGTCCCTTTAACAATTGTTTCAAGCCCGTCTAACATTTACAGTAGCATTTTGATTCCTTTTCTTTTTTGTCAAAAAACGAATACTGTACGTAAATATTTTTTATTGTATATTTATAATTATATATATTCAGAAGGATCTCGAAAAATGCTCTACAGAATGTCTTACAATTTTGGAAACTAATTTCTGAAAAAAAGTTTGTATTTACTTCCCTGTGGGAAATAGATGAGATCATGTCTAAAGGGAATGTTGTCGGTTCATCTAAACAGCTGTTCTCAAAACCAAACTAAGTCACTAACCATGAACTATATGACGTCAAAGGTAAATGAAAAATGGTCAGTGTCGTATATTGTTAAAACAATAACTATATATGGCTCTTAAATCGTTCTGAACCTCAAATCAATGTCTTATTTACGGAAATCTTAAATATGTGTGTTGCCTGGAATTAAAATTTCCCTTTTCCCCTCATCTTGAGGCCGCTACCTGGCCAAGCCAGGCGGCTGTACCCTTCTCCGGTATCCTAGTTGACCCTTTTTAATCCTTACTAATAAGAGTTTCGGTTTTACCCTTAGCCAGAACCCAATTAATGTGTTCTGATTCGGCCGCTCCCATGTGTTTTTATGCTAAAAGTTGGGTTTTTTGTGTATGCATACATTTTTTAACTAAGATGGAATAATCAATTGTGTGTAGAAGCTATTAAGTAGTAACATAATCAAAACTGATTAGACCCGATTAATTAGAAGTAAAATTAATTAATCAAATTATTTTATTTTTTGTTTGAATTAATCGTACAACGCATGCTTTAAAGCCAACAAGGGGATTTGGAATGGAGGATTTGTTACCCAATTAGTTCTTTGTTAAAGTTTAATTAAAATTTATTGCATAAACGTTGTGATCGCCCAAAAACCTTTTGGATGATGAAGTTCTTTTATGGATTGCAGCGAAATGTACCTAGTGTCCACGAGAGTGTGAAAATGTTACATACAAAATTAATTTAAAATTTACAAGCTTTATATCTAGATACGAAGGTTTAATTTAGAAGTTTCTTCACAAATATTTTATAACCTCAAACTCACATTCTTTGCTGGCAAAGAAACGTCAGCAAATTCGTGATACGAATATTTGGAGTTGATTTTCTGCTCTCGTGGTCTGTAAATTTCTCGTACGTTTTACTCACAGTTAAATTTATTTTCGATTCATTAGTTGTACCGATTTTGTCTTTAAGATGTTTTCGTCATGTATAAAGTAGCATAAGACATTTTAATTGTTGTTATGTATTTATCCTTTTAAATAATAAGCTTATTTATTTGTTAGTGTAAACGATAATTCGAGGTGATATAGTTAAGATTCTAATGTACATAAGATTACTACAAACAGGTCGGATGTACATTGTAAATAGTATTGTATAAAGCTATGTATATTTTATTACGCATTTACAAATATATCGACACATTATAATAATAATGGTTTCATTTCTTTTACCAGTTTTATTTGATAAGGATAAACAACTATGGTTATCGTAAAGATAACGAATTACAGAGATGGAATCCTAATTTTCTAAGAAAAGATTATAAACATGAATCTTTTAAAAATGATAAAAATAATAAGTATAAAAAAATAATTTTAAAATTTAATTGAATATAACTAAATGCTTTAGACAAAAATTATGATTATTTCCTAAATTCATATTCGAAATCTATTGAATTAATCCATAATTTGTAATGCATTTTAGTGCATGAGATGATTTTATCAGAAAACCATTTCAGAAAGGATATAATAATACATAATAACTCGAATTGCAGCACCCATAAAATTTTGATGTTGATTCCTAATAAAAAAAATTGTATTTACTTACCTGTTGGGAATAGGTTCATGGACATGTCTAAAGGAAATGATTACCGGTACTGTTCTTCTAAACAGCTGTTCTTATTCTTTTATATTACAAATTCAATACAATAGCTCTGGTAGTTTCTATGGAAACCTGTTACATGTTTTCCATCTTAAAAATCGCCAACCCCCAGAGCTAAGACATATATCCATGTCAAAACAGTATGCAGCAATATGAATTTATTTCAACACGAAATCCTTTATATTATATATTTTTGGGATCACCTTTCACCCATTTCTCATTCACATTTGGCTTAAAATGTCTGGGTTCTTCCGCTTAAAAGACTTATTACACAAGAGAGACAACATTTCAAAAATGCCTCAAATCATTGCATGTGTTCAGGTTTTACATAATACATGTTTAATTAAAACAATAGACACTTAATTTATATGTGATCAATGCACAGAAGAATTTTTCTTTGCTTTTTTAGAAATATATTTGTTATTGCATCAAAATTTTTTTCATTTTTGTACTCGTACACGAATTACTTAAAGTGAAAAAACCTCAAACTTGGACTTGGATCAAAATGAAGCCTTAATGAAATCAAACGAAAGCACTTTTTCAGTAGTTTTTCTTCAAAATCTCGAAAATTGCTGCTAAATGAGGGTAATGAAACGTCAATTGTGATCGTGTGACTAAAGTGTCGTATCGAGTACAGTCGGAGTTGAAAGTAGCTGGGAGTGTACACTGAATAAATCATACACTGCATTACATCACGGGGTCACTTGTACCTTGTACCCGACTGTACCTCCGACGTTGATAAGTTGTTTCAACAACACGTAGACCCTACACTATCAGGTCTAAATGGTTTAAATAAAATATGGATTATACTCTATATTTTATACCCTAGAACAAAAACGAAATGGACCTTATCTCAATTTTTGTACTGTAATGTTCCTCCGAAAAACGAGAGCACTCATTATGGCGAAAATTTATTACATTATTCCTATTACCTTATTACATATTACCTTACAAAGCTTACATTAGTCTATAGCTCTTGGAGAAGGTGTACGTTTACTTAAACTGAACAATAACCTATTAAAAGTGCACAGTATTACTTACCTATGGAAAAATTGGATTTTTTCTTTTTTGTCCCCGTTCTCATCCCAGGACTTTTTGAACAAGGTTATCGCCCGGAAACGTTTTTGCACATTAATTCAAGCCAGACCTAGTGGCTTGCGACATTATCACTAAGCGAAAAGCCATTGGTGGTTGGAGGGATTTGAACCCGGGACCTTGGGCATCAAAGCCCCGCGCTCTACCCTTAGACCAGCGCGCATGGGAAATAGCTTACATCATGAATATGTCTAAAGGGATGTTTCAGTTCCTCTAAACAGCTGTCCTTACACCAATATGACGTCACTAAGCATATTATGACGTCAGACGTCACCGTTTAAAATGTTGGTCCTGCGGATTGCCATGTCAAAAGTAATTAGCAATGTTTTTCTGAGTGTTACTCAGAAAGAAGCGATAAATAATCAGCTGTCAAATTAAAATCCATTAATCAATTTTGTTAAGTTTTATCAGAACATCCATAAAAACCCCAAATTAAATGTTTCTTACGGCAATTGGTATAACTCACTTAGTTACTGACTTAATTTTTACTTAGTGAAGAGCCTTAAAGCACACTACTATTTAAAACAACCCTTATTGAAGCAAACCTGCATACTCAGTACAAGATTACTATTAAGGGAATAATATAAGTGAGATTCGCTCTAGTCACGCAAGCGTGCTGCGTGTGATCTCGTTTGAAATAGTTTTTTATTGGACAAAAGCGGTTCTTAACACATTTTGTGATGCCTCCTCTAGTTTGACCTCTATAATCCGACAAGTGTCGGATCACCGGGGGACGTAGCCCCGCTGTTCCCCGTCCCAGAGTCGCAACTCTCGAGTCTCGTCTAAGCGGTACTATCGATCAACGTCCGGCGGCTCCCCTCCTTGCTCTCGTTATTCCTTGTTTTTCCGCCAGTGTCCTTCGGCCTTCGAGATGGTTTTTATAAAGAGATTTCATCCCAATTGTCTTGTAATGCACTTCTCTCCCCCACAAAGCTCCTGTGGGCTGAGCCCGTGAACGAGAAATATCTCATCTCCCCCCCTCCCCCTCCGCGAGGTAGAGATCAAAGCGGCGGGCGCCCACGCGGCGCAAGTGAACAATTACTTTCGGGAGAAACAGCTCAGATGAGTTTACTTAGAGCAACTGGTTTGTCTTTACCGACCCATGTGATATTTGCAACACCAACAAGCAAATATGGCTGTTTGACTCCACTGCTAATTTCATTATACCAAATTTTATGTGAACTTTTTATAGTGGTTTCAAGAAAATAACTAAGTTAACATGACTAAGACAAAATGTATATGCTTTTCACACGAAATATATACGAAATAAGTAGACACAATTGAATCTACAACAGTTTTAGGAAATGATTGATAAAATTGTGACATTTAAAATGCATGTGCGATATGGGGCGATCCTTCAAAAGTACAAAAAATTATTTATTCTGCAAAAAAAATCAGGACAATTTTCAAAAAAAGAAAAATCATTCATGTGGAAATATTTTAAAAATTATAAAATATTAACTTTTACCTCTATATTGAGCAACAATGCAAAACAAAATGTAGAATTTTCTAAAACTGAAAACAAGCCGCCACAATTAACAGCTCTAACCTCAAAATTTGTCAGCAAAAAACACATTTTTTTAAATATTTAATATAAAGTAGAATAAAACTGTTTAATAAATTACCTGCAACAATCAAAAAAGAAAACATCAAAATTTTCAAAAAACTAATTGCGAACCTACTGCTGAAATTAAAGAAACCCTCCTCAAAGTAGAAGACATCAAAGAAACAAAAATGTTTTTATACTTCCCTATGGGAAATAGGTTGGATCATGGATATGTCTAAAGGGAATGGTTACAGTTCATATTCAGCTGTTCTTATTCTTTTATATTAAAAATTCAATAAAATAGCTCTGATAGTTTCTATGGAAACCTGTTACATGTTTCCATCTTAAAAATCGCTAACACCCCCCCAGAACTAAGACATATCCATGTCAAAATTTAGAATTATAATTCAGAATTGAAGAAGCTATGCAATTGTATAAAAAAACTCGCTTCGCTCGCCCCAGGTCCCCGTTCTAGTTGTGGGCATAATCGCATGGAGATTTTTTTAGGGAGAGGCGGAAGAAATGCTTTATGCACACAGGTGGCCAGCCTGTATTGTGGCACTTCCCTAAGAAGCGGGGTTACACACTAAAAACCTCCTCTACTCTTCAGGAATCTAACCTGAAACCGATTGTCACATTAAACTAGGCTAGGCCTAAATTCGGCTTACGACCTCGGGACTCACTCAATGTTTAGGCACTTGTTCAGGGGATATCCAAACTGTAAACAGATTGTTAGTAAAACTTTTAACATCGTTAAATTAATTATTAAAATTTAAATTAAAACACATACTGTTAAAACCCTGTTACTAGAAATGACTGATATTATAACTTTCTTTCGTTAAATATTACGTTATGACATGGATAGTGTTAGCTCTATGTCTCTAGCACTTCTAGAAGTGGGTTCGAATTTGTATCACCAGTGAGTGAGTTACTCTTACGATTGTGTATATATTAAAATAAACGGTACCAGTGGACTGACACATACTTTCTCCCTTAAGTAAATTTAAAAAGGACAATCTGTAATAAAACTATCATGTTCTACAAAGTTATTCTAAATATAATTTAATAATTTATTGTTCAAATTGTATGGGGGAACCCCCCCCCCGGTAATACCAAGCTTTTTTGAGCTGGTTTTGTTCGGTGATTTGACCTTACACTTCATACCAAGTTTCTTGGGAAACGGGTGGAAAGTAAGGAAGAAATTGATTTTTTTATATTTTCCATAAGAATAACTTTGGGCGCTTTCAGACAACGTACTGCGTTTATCTTGGACACTAAATTTAACTTTTCTCTGGAACCGTTAGTCGTAGACAAATAATTCAAAATACTAATTTGTTTAGTTTTTTAAGCTGGTTTCAATGGTACCAGTCAAGTTATACCTCTACTCTTCAGGAATCTAACCTGAAACCGATTGTCACATTAAACTAGGCTAGGCCTAAATTCGGCTTACGACCTCGGGACTCACTCAATGTTTAGGCACTTGTTTAGGGGATATCCAAACTGTAAACAGATTGTTAGTAAAACTTTTAACATCGTTAAATTAATTATTAAAATTTAAATTAAAACACATACTGTTAAAACCCTGTTACTAGAAATGACTGATATTATAACTTTCTTTCGTTAAATATTACGTTATGACATGGATAGTGTTAGCTCTATGTCTCTAGCACTTCTAGAAGTGGGTTGGAATTTGTATCACCAGTGAGTCAGTCAGTAAGTGAGTTACCCTTTCGATTGTATATTAAAAAAATTAGTAGGCCTCTTACGAATTTAAGAAAGATGTATGCTATGCAATTATTTTATTGTAAAAGCAATAAATTGTTATTATCAGTACATCTGGAGTACTAACAAACATAATTTCCTATCTTTTAGAGCACTAAATACAGTGTTGGACCCGTCAACACAGGATCAGAGAGGGCCGCGTTCTAAGCCGGCTATTGTTCTAAGTTCTAAGCCCATCTCCCATTATTATTGTCACTTGGCCACAACTCAAGTCATTTCCTCTACATTTTCAACACGTTTGAATTATTTATGTATAGCAGTTTAACCTAAAAGATATGTTCTTTTAAAGTAACAAAGTAAAACCATTATTTATATATTTTATAGTAAACCATTGCGTACTATATTTATTTGTCATACGTAGAAATGGGTTGTATTTACTTCCCTGTGGGAAATAAGTTAGATTATGGATATGTGTGAATGGAATATTTTCAGTTCCTCTAAACAGCTGTTCGCATAAACATATGACATCACGTTGGTTATTAATTAATCAATCTCTATTATTGGACTTTTCCAACGCTTCTGTGCACAACGTTTCTGGAGGTGAAGAAACTCGTGCCATTTTCAAGTGATAACCTAATAATTTACTTTATTTAATTAATTATTATAGTATTAATTGTCAAAATTATATAATTAATATCTGTAACTTAAACTTTCAATTTTTAATGTAAATTAGTAGGTAATCACTTGAAAACGGGAGGAGTTTCTTCACCTCCTGAAACGTTGTGTAGTTAAAAACTAAAAAATATTGAGTAACATGACGTCACTTCTGTCAATCTCTTTGTGTCTCGTAAATTTCTAACCCTTTCCAGAACTTACTCATAACATGTCGAAAACTTAATAAAATAAATTGTCGAACTATTTACGAAAAACATGTTACGTAATTTTCAAACTATTTAAGTGTGTGCACATTTTATACAAATTATTTTAGATAGAAATATCATTTTGTAATACCAGTGGTATTTCTGTTAACATTATTCTCAGAGGAACGTCTATGCTGGAAGTAGTGTTGTAGAGCCTTACAGACTGGGGTCATCCGTCTATAAGGAGGAATATGTCCGAAAATTAATCATGGGCGCCTGTGCCCAACCCCTTTAGTGGTTCACCAAACCCCACGCCAAATCTGAGTGTCTGAGGTCTGACTCCATCAGTTTATCGAACGCCCTACGTAGTTTCCAATATGTGAGTCACCAACCAGCCGTGCCTCTTACACCCCTCAAAGTTGACTTTGTACCCATTGCCGTGTCAAATCCCCCAAATATTTGATTTCTCCCCATGAGATGTGTGAAAAAGTACTCAATATCTGCGATTTTTGGAATATTATCGATTTATGTTGTTAGAATTAGTTTACAACAATAAAACCGTCATTAAAAACAACAAAAACTACAAAAATAGAAAAGTTTCCCTACAACAAACAATGCATAGGCTACACTAATAGATCCTTCTTCAATGGAGTAAAAACACGGCACTAGCCATCACCACAAAAATCCCAGCTCAATAGTAGCATAACACCATTTTACGGAATAAAATTTCCACAATCTTTAAACATTTTGTACAATACCGAAATCAGTTGAAAGAATACAAGGAAGCTAGAAATATACGAGAAATTTTGACAGCAACAGATTAACAAACTAGAAAGAAGACTATCTTATCAATCTTATTCAAAAGTATTATGCAAAGGACTAACCAAATTGAAAATACAACCCCATAGTGTTTATTGACGAAGTGAATATATAAAAAACTATATACTCTTTTAACGTCGTGAAATGTAAATCGGGTACATTACCTACATCGGTATCTATAGGCAAAACAGGTACAAAATACTTCAAATGTTGTCATGTTTAGGCAGGACTGTTAATTAATAGTCCAACAGTCGGTAGCATCTAAGGGGTATTCAGTTTAAAACTGGGACTTGAACCACAATTTCACCCATGAATTACTGGTCTAAATATGATGATGGTTTTTGGGGGTGAATGTAGTATTCAATAGTGCGGACGTTAATACACTCAAGAGAATATCCCATCCACCGACCATCTCCCATAAATATACACAATTCGAGACCTCCAAGTAGTTGGATTACAGGACACGCCACCGTCCCAGTTTTCTATTATTTACCACACTTATTTCGAAGACTATTATTGGCCACGAGGAGTGTAACCTTTCATAAATCGCTGCCAACCTCACAAAGCCAAAGTATCCTAGAACACCATCTTTAGACATGCAAGACTTTCAAACATTGCCCCCCCACCCTCTACTACAACTAAGCATGAGCAGAGATGTGTGGAGGAACTGGTCAGTAAATTTGACTCTCTATCGTCCCTTAATCCATCTTGCTTATCATAGTAACTATTATATAGATACTGTAATTATTAAATTAGTAAAACTTACAGACTTGAATTTTAGAAATTTTTTTCGTATAATTTTGTAGAGACGATGAGTTTATTTTGTTCCGAAAAATATATATTTTTACTATTTTTATGTTGACACTTTTGTAGTTAGTTTATTTTGTCAGCCACCGCACAATTCTGATGTGTGAATAATATTACTTTACGATAGAATCACTAATCTGGCGTTGCCTTTGAAACCATATTTTCCATAAAGAATGTATTTTTTTGTTAAATTAAATAAAATAATTGTAAGCTATCATTTTTTGTTATGTAAATGTTGTTTAATTGAATGAGGAAAACAATCATTTAGTCACTATCAGTTATTCATCATATGGTATCATATTATACCACAGCTAAATAAGCTTTGCTACTGTATATGTATACATAATGTGCTACATAATGTAAACATAGCTTAAGGCCGACTTGCTCCTAAGACATGTTAATTAATACCCTTACACCAATACCATCAATGATCCTGCAGTTCACCGTGGAATCTGAACTACAATTTTCCTCATGAACTGGTCTAAATATGAGGATGGTTTTCGGGGGTGAATGTATTCAATAGTGCGGACGTTAATCCACTCAAGAGACAATCGCTCACTATCTCCGGATTCATCGAAAAGCTCGTTTAAAATGATTGCCTGTCACTCTAACATTCTACGCTTCTGCCTGTATTTACCAGCCTTGTTTAGTGTTCATCATCAATATAAGTGTGTGCTTTAGTGATTACAGACCGGTCAAATGGACGTTTGATCAGTACGCTTTGAATAATCTGTCATCACACGCTGACTATCAGCAGTTCGGATTATAAAACGATGCATCTCCACGTACACTCGATATTTATGTACATTTTAAAACTGTTGGTTATGCACAGTGCTGGATTTTAGAAATGTTTTACAAGTGCCACAAGCTTTTTATTGTTAATCCCCGGCGAACTTTATACAGCCTATCAGTAATAAATTGAATTCCATAATAATCATATCAATATACTATATCATAATATATCAATATACTATACATTTAACCCTTTAAATTTCCATTACAATAACCCATAATGTCAAACGATTCTTGGCAATGTTGCAGAGTTCTGTTTAAACGTGCATAAAACACCATATTTATTATATTTTTTTAGATTAGATTATTGAAATGGCGACCAAGGTAGGTATTTTAAGCCTAGTATGAATGAGGATTGAGTGTAAAATGATTGTGGCGCGATCTTGTAGTCTTGTTACTGACTAAGGCTGACTTAGACAGGACTGTTAATTAATAGCCCAACAGCTGATGGCAATAAAGGGACCTACAGTTTAACGTGGAGTCCGAACCACCGCCTCTGAATTACGAATGGGTCTAATCATGAGGATGGTATTTGCGGATTAACGTAGTATTCAATAGTGTGGTTGTATATGGCCTTAAAGTTGATAATACTATATCAAAGTTCCAATATAAATTTTCCCTAGTTTTTATCGCTGGAACCCATACATATTTTTATGTATAGTTAGGATTGATTCAAAATGTTCCGACCCAACGTAAACGCAAACTAACTGCAATACGTTTTTAGGAAATATCAAATATTTTGAATCGCGGTATTGTTTATAATAATACTTGCGCAATCTAACATTCATTAATTACACTTGCACTAAAAACAACAAACTAATAATTACATTAGGACAAACAAATCAACCAGTAATCATTTTTTTTTTCAAAACAATCACTAACTTTCGCTGATATTGACGCCCAGTGAATGACGTTAGATGTCAATTTGCTTTCAAGAGACTCAAACTTCATATGAACATGGTACGCCCTCACATTATTCTTGTAATATATGATGTCATAGGAAGATACATTGATACACTGTAGGCTATATTACGTCCTCTTGCTAGGCTATATCATTGAAGCTTTACCCTTATCAGGTTTACTCTATTAATATTTTTTATTATTGACAAATTACTATATGACAAATGTGTCGCTTCTTATTTTAGGATATAGTATCTTTATAACTTTACTGTGACATTTTTTATATTCCTAATCACCCTTACAGCTTCCTTAATTATTTTTGTCGTCTTCTTTTCAAGTATAATTCGGGAGGACTTCATGTACGCGATACAACAATCGTGCGATAGCATTTTTCTCGTTATTCCTCCATGTTTTAGCCGTCAATAAAAATAATCCTAAATATATTTTATTTATTTTCTCCACCTTCTTGATTTCTATAGGTGAGCAACAATGTATTTTCAGAGAGAAAACATGGAGGAATAACGAGAAAAATGCTATCGCACGATTGTTATATCGGGCGATTGCATGGATTCCTATAATTTTAAGTTTTCATTGGCCCAGCAATATATCTAAATACAGTGTAATACATTTTAAGGGACCCCCAATGTCCTCAACTCAAGTTTTTATTCGATTGGTTTTGCGCTTCCTTCTGTTCGTTCCATTTATATCTCGAAGGATTAGATTTTTATCACACTAATGTGAAGGTTGAACCTCAACCAATCACAAACCTTCCCCAATACACTTCTTTTACTAAGACCTCTTCAGGAAATGGCTTCAAATTGGTTCAGATTACGCTCAAATAAACACGAACAAAACACAAGTAAGAACAAATTAATAGAACGGATACAGGTCTAATTGGTAGGGGAGTGGAGTAGGGAGAGCCATCACCTGCCCTTATTGCAAGTCCCCTTCGCGCCGGCAGTGTGGCAACACTGCTTCCAGTGGCACCGACAGGCGTGCCAACTGCGCCTCGACAAAGAGGGTACAGTCGGCGTGACCAACATTTTAGAATAATATTGTAGTGGAATTTAAAGCAGTTGTTCTATTCTCTGTTTATTCTCTAATCAATGAGTACCGATGTACCGTTCTAGTTATTCTTGTAAACAAAAATTCCTAAGAAATATAAGTTATAACTTCGGTTTTCAATTCATCTAACACAGTATCACTGCTCTAACTCTAGAAATTTATTTGAGGATTAACACAAATTTAAAAGTATACGACTGAGTTTATTAACCCTTTGAGTGCCGGACGTCTCGGATCGATACGGTCATGCCCATGCGAAAAATGCCGAAAACATTTCCTGTTATCCTAAATCAGTAAACTATTAAATTAAATAATCAAACCACAGACATTACGGACATTAATACGTTTAATGGAGTCTCGGAAGTGAGCTGGCAACAGTCTGGCCAACTGCTGATCAATTAGCAGTGATTAACGCTAATGAGCCCGGACACAGTACTACCAACTACATCTGGTGGCACTGTGTAATGCTTGTCTCCGATTGCGGGATTTACACACGTCACATTCGAGTTATGCACACTTGTGCATTCTTACGTATGATAACGTGACGCTGATAAGGTAATAAAAGGTAATCGGTTGTATGATCAGTATTACGTAGGTCAAATGTTTATCTTAGAACCCGCATGTAAATTTAGAAACTTTGAGAACATATGGCATTCCTTTTACATTGTAAGGTAGATTACCGAAAGTCGACATGTGCCATAATTTTGACACCTTCACCGTCAAATTTTTAATAGCAATCCTCATCGGGTCTAATTTTGGTTGTCTTTGGGCGAGAAAACACTAGTGGTCTTTTTTCAACTTCCGTTGATTGATTCATTCATTTCCTTTTCCTTTTATGTAATCAGAAGAAAAATATAAAAAGGAGGAGATAGCAATTCAAGGGAAACTAAAGAAGGCGGAGAAAATGGAAGAAAATAAAAGAAAAGAACAAGAAAAAGATGAAAACGAAAAGAAAGCTTCATGAAACATCTAAGACTGAAACGGTAAAAAACAAAGGCGGAAATGTTAGTGGTGAAGAACAAGAAAAAAAATTTAGTAATGTAATTTGTCATTATTTTCCTGTGCAAGTTGTAATGACAACGGTTCGTTTGTATATACCGTTATGAAATGCCAAATATTGTATATTTAATTATTTTCATTGTATACTGTATGTGTAAATTTTCTTTTTTTTAAATAAACAGCATATACGTGACATGAGTTACTCTGTAACACAGTTATTGTACTGAGACGCTCTTAATAAAAAGCATTTTTATTTATTTATTTAAAATAATTTTTAAGT
Source organism: Nephotettix cincticeps (assembly GCA_023375725.1). Taxonomy (NCBI): domain Eukaryota; kingdom Metazoa; phylum Arthropoda; class Insecta; order Hemiptera; family Cicadellidae; genus Nephotettix; species Nephotettix cincticeps. The sequence goes on from CM041790.1 coordinate 57,894,626, forward strand.
TCGTTTAGCAGATTTTTGGTGTATAATATAAACTGATTGGGTTTAGTGGTTAAAGTTCACGTTTCGTAATTTTAGGCTTCAATTTTTGTTAAAAACGGTACACAGTTGCTGGACCTGTTATGTTAAATCTAGTTCCAAAGTGACGAAATTGGGTTCGGTGGTGTCGAAATCAATATAACTTAAGTGTGAATTGATTACTGAAACCATAATTACAAATTTTTAAGTTTATTACTGAAGGAAATAATTCAGGAATTCGATTATTTTCACAACTTGGCTATTTATTATAGGTACATATTTCATAAACAGATTAAAGTGAAACCTTTGCTCTTAACCTGTCGAAATTTGGTTATCTATCTTATGTGAATTTTATTTAAAGGATTTTATACTCATAAAGTCATGATTAGATAAGATGTGATTTTATAAGATGTGAATAAAGATTTTTGAAAAATATGTCATATTTATTATGAAAAAAATAAAAAAATAAAAACAAATAATAGAAATTAAATGTTGTTAGACTTACAGTGATTTACCCCACATTGATTTATTTAAAAAAATAATGTGATATGATCTTGTTTTCCATAAATGCGCCGAGGTGAGCTGTTTACCATAACCTAATGCAACATAATATTTCACCAAGCAATGCTCAGTCACTAGGAACTGAATAATTAATTTTTAAACATGTGAAAATTCGCTGTGAATGTAGGTCTGAGGTATTTTTATTCGTGTAATTGATTAATGAGTAGACAATATTGATTTTTTCAACCTCAGTATAAGGAAGACAAAGTGTTATAAAATCAAAAGTAAAACTCAAAGTCATATAAAAAGTCTCTTACTCTAAACTTCCTAACCTATCTGATCTGAACGATTCTGCACTCCAACTTTTAAAGAACTTTCTATCGTGGATCTGTGAAACTCGGATCCCGTATAAATAGATTTTGGTGTTTGAATTATTGTTTTTATTAAATGCTATCTTATATTTCGTTCAGGTATTAAAACATGAAAATTTATTTGTTCATTGTCTTAGACGTGGACACAAACTCTGGCACTGGATAGCCAAAATTGGCTGGAAGAGAGTTTCTGTAGTGCCGTGGGTCGACCTAGTTGCCATATCGTCATTAACCTATTTAACTTGTAAAATTCAATGCGAGTGACGTTAGGAAAAATTAAATCCGCCGTCAGCGCTAGCATCGCTTAGGCCTATTCTTGAATATTCATGCGTTTGTTGAATCACATTTACGCATATGTGACTGTTTCATGCAAGGTTCCTGAGTGAGCTGTTTAAGATAATATTTCTTGTATTTTGTATCTCCTCTAGATATAAGATTATTGGATCAAAAATGTTACTTTAAAAGATAGTGTTTTGTAGTATACGAAATTATTATTATTATTTAAAAATTTCACATAGGTTACGTGAAAAAGGTATTCCATCCACGTTCCCAAAATTTCAGCTCAAAATCATAGGCTAAGTAGTTTTCCCACACTCCTTGTATGAAAACCGACAAATTTGCGAATTAATCATCCTGTAACTCGAAAAAAATTTTGCAAAGCATATTTTTATGATACAATGAACAAATAAATGTTAAAATTACTATTTTTATATAGTCGATTTTTTTGTTCTCGCAGTACCTTAACCCTAGAAGTGGCAAGCTTTTTACTCTTAACTGTAACATAAAAATAATTAATAATATCTTCTTGAAATATCAAAGTTTAAACAAAAAAGCATAACACATGCCCCCCTCCCCTTATAACCACTAACCACAAAAGCAAAACAGGTGTCCACTGCAATCCCAATTAAGCCTACAATGCTCAAATGCCGGTCACAACTTTGTAAGGTCACCTATTTAGGTCGGCCCTCACCCGTTGAGCCAAATTGCGCTCATGTATGCGGGACTAGGCAACTTCCGAATGGGTAGAACGTTGCGCTCGTCAGCGCAGCGCTTTAGCCGGTTAGGCATATTTTTATGATACAACGAACAAATAAATGTTAAAATTACTATTTTTAATATAGTCGATTTTTTTGTTCTCGCAGTACCTTAATGAACCAAAACTAGGGTTCGGACCTTTCCCCCCATCAAAACGTTAACAAAATTACGAAAGACGTAGAAAGACACAAAACAAACGTGATTGCGATAAAACTTCGTCGTCGTCCGCCGTTGTGTTAGAGAATGACGTCAGAGAGCATTCGGGCGTCAGTGCTATCGTGGTGAGTCAGCGTCGGCCGCAGCTAGCAGTTGCATAACCTGCAAGGCTATCAGCTGTTATCAGGCATTACATTGTTTTGGTGGTTCCCAGTGTTACCAATCCACAAAATCTCAATCCGGGATTTACCTATTAGAAGCTATCGTAGGAAGAACTGATTTAAAATGGTTTAAAGCCAACGTCCTGAACATCTTAAAAGTTCGACCGGCTAGTCCGAACAGTGAGAACTGAAATGAGCAATAAAAGAGGGCGCTTTTTGTAATCTTGCTCGTTTACGAAACTATTGCAATTCATTTTCTAACCTCTCCGTTCCCTAAGTGTAGAAATTTCGTACACGTTTCAATGTATCCGGTATATGTTACGTTGTAAACTAAATTGGAAAACAATTATCAATGATTTTATGTCAACTGTGTCTATAAAAGATACCTTATTTGGTTAACGTTCATAATTGTTTATAAATAATTGTTTATTGCCTTTAATTTATCCTCTTACATAATATATAGGAAGTAATACTGTAATTCTATAATTTCTTCTTAATTGACTATTATTTTCTATCGATACTTAAAGATCTAGCACAGTAAAATAAAACTAATTAAATTAAAATTTAAAAAATCAATAAATTTGGTATCGAGGTGAATGAAAACCTGTGAGGCAACATACACTTGACGTGTATTCACCCGAGTGGTTCGTTCTGTTTGGCCAGCGTAACAAAACAATATAGAAAATAAATGGCCTAATTTTCCATCACGATTCACTTAAGTAGTAGTTTACAAAATAAAGAAATCATTTTCATTAACAAAGAACCAATCACGAAAATATACTTAAGGAATTTGATACTATAGTATTTTATTTTTGTAAATTAATCAGTACTACCGGTACTTAACTTTATGGTAAGGTTGTATTCGAATATTGGCATGAATATATCTGGGGGGGTTGGCAATTTGCGAAACCAAAATTTGAAACACTGACGTCATTTTTGGTAGAGACGTCATATGGTTAGTGACGTCATAGTTTGGTTATAATAAAAGCTGTTTAGATGGACCGAAACCATTCCCTTTACGCATATCCATGATTTAACCTATTTCCAACAGGGAAGTAAATACAAACATTTTTACCACAAAGATGCTCTTTATTTCTTGAAATTAAAAGTCTACGTAACTTGAGGAAAACTGTTCACTTTATAAATGTTTAATGACTATGATGTCGTGTTTTAATACACTCTGGCAATATAATACTTTGAACTTTGAAATCACTGAAATCTGTAACTAAATCCTGCGACCGTCTCTGTGGGGGGGAGGGTGGGAGGGGAGGGAGGGAGGGCAGTTTGGGTGCTCAAGGGTCATTTTTTGTCTCTAGGGCGCCCCTTGTTAACTCGCATTAACTCAAATCCATCAAATTAAAAAATACCGCGTTCATTTTATAGCCTGTTCGGGTTTATTGGAATCTCTGGAATTTCTCTCTAGAACTTGGAGGACATTTAATCCCTCTAACTTAGCATTGATTTACTTATTTTCATTTCGCGCTAATTCTTGCGACTTCAACCCTGTATTAAATCACTGTATCTTATATTGACATAAAGGGGGGAAGTTTAGCAATTCGCGCTATAAGAAGATTGTAATGGAAGTGACGTCATATGGTTGTAAGGACAGCTGTTTAGAGGAACTGAAAACACCCCTTTTAAACATATTCAGGATCTAAACTATTTTCCGAGGGAATTAAATATGTTTTTGATTTAAAATTGTACAAAATATTTATTATTCAATATAATTTATTGGACTTTAAACTAAACAAGCGTCTGTGCTTTTAACTGCACAACTATACCTAGTGTCTTTTTAACTAAGTATAGTTAAAAACACAGACGCGTTGGAAAAGTTAAAACCAACGACATAAATACGTTCATGTATTTTCATATAAAAATAGAATTTTTTAACCTGAGCATTTAAGCCTTCCACTTCTTGGGTTTAAATAAAATACTCTTACAGACACTACTAGAGGTTATCTGATAGTCTTGTATCTGGTACAGATGAAAACAAGTGTTTTTCGGGAAAATGATCTTAACCCATAAGGGAGTCTTGGGATTTGAACCCGTGACCTCTTGCACAGAAGTTTAAGACGCTAACCTCTAGTCTAGCAAGACAACCGAAATGAATAAGATAACACTAAAGAAAGCTAAAGTATGCGTACTCAAAATTAATAAAGCTAATATGTACCAGAATGTATGAAAATAATAGCTCAAAACTCGCCGCAGTTTGTAAATGTATGGATATAAAACAATTTATATATATCAGTATAATCAGTATGACATGGTATTTCTTGTAACATTTCTCAGTGTTTACATTTACACGGTATTCAACGCCCGATGAAAGAATGAACCGTTATTCACTTCATATTTCACAGCCAGAAGGAACGACAGACTTCCCCTCGTCGCTTCATTGGTTATGATTATAGCATTCCTCAATCTTATTGTGTCTTGTTTATGTTCATGTCTTTCTGTCGGAGCGTTCTTTGTTTTTCATCTGCTTCTGTTTTGACTAGGGGAGATTTCCTACCTCCGCGAAGCAAACTGCGCTGCAAGCTTTGCGATCCGTGATTGGGACCACTATGGACTAACCGGCTAGACCGCCCTCTGCCACTATCAGTGTTTATTTGTTCATTTATTAATTCCATAATACAGGTTTCATTTCAATCATACAGTTATTGTATCAAATACCCCCGTCGCAGCAGACCTGCGTACTCAGCGAATTTCCAAATCAATAATATAATACTGTAATAATATATGACAAGTTGGGTCAAAATCTGTCGATAAACATGAGAATTATTTGCCTATTCTCCATAAAATTAACACGGGAAAGAGTGAGCAGGTTTGCTGCTGTGATGAACACTGAGAGTAGGCATTTATACCATAAAAAATTTTATTTTTAACATGTATACCAACTTTCATCAACATCTGACCATAAATAAAGGAGTTTGCCTATTCTCCATTTGATTAACATGGGAAAAGAGTATGCAGGTTTGGTGCCATAAACTATGATTTTTAAGCATAAATGGATGTCACCTCAACCACATGAAGCAAAATATAGAGTTTTATCCAAAAATATTGGTTAATAAATAAAATGTTAATTTTTCCTTATTCTCCATAATATTAACATTGGAGCCTCAAAATACAATGTACTGTGTTTAGATTTTACCAAATTTCCCATAGGGAAGAAGCTATAACCGTAGGTCTCATTTAAAACTTTATGGAACTAAATTGTGTAGTTTTTAAAGCTGATTCTAATGGTGAAAGATGAAATCTAAAACTTTTTTAAATTACATATGAAAAACGCAAAACCCAATTTTTGAGTACAAACCCCCCCCCCAAACTACTCGTTCCTATTGACCGATATGTCTGGTTTACGAACTCGTCCGAGCAAATGTAGGAATACACGTCTCTACCAAATTTGGTTCCGATCAGACCATTTTTACGGTCGTTAACGTGTTCACAGACACATATATATATATACATATATATATATAGTATATACATACATACATACACACATATATACATATATATTTATAAATTTTAACGACTATTGTTTTTGGCCTCTGGGCACCTAAAGACAAAAAATAGCATGGTCTCGGGCTTAAGTCTTGCCCTGAGACCAACTGTAATTGCTTCTTCCCTATGGGAAATTCGCTAAAATGTTATATTACTAATTGTAATTATATATTATGACCACAAGATGTCATTCTAGGCCTATATCAATCAGCGCAGAGTTTAAATAGCTTGGGAGTTTGGAAATCTTTTTTCGTTGCTTTGGAATATTATCGCGGAGGTCATTGAAGCGGTGACGCAGTTAAATGAATCCTAGAGCGCGCTGCGTAGCGTACTGTGAAGGTATGAAAAACGCCCTTTAAACAATGTCACTGAATACTCTACATTTATTGTTATTTTATACTTCAACCGCTCATTCCATGCAATCGCGCGATATAAGAATCATGTGATAGCATTTTTCTCGTCATTCCTCCATGTTTTCTCTCTGAAAATACATTGTTGCTAACCTATAGAAATCAAGAAGGTGGAGAAAATAAATAAAATATATTATTTCGTATTATTTTTATTGGCTAAAGCCGCAATTACATGTTACTTTAAGATTGGCCATGTTCTGAAGTCTAATAGCATTACGACTTCTTTGTGAAAGATTAGATATTCTAGGTCGCGGAATAATTAATAACAATACTGAAACTATAAGACATTCCAAAATTATTGTTCCCAGATTTAGAATTGAATTAGGTTTAATTGCTTTGTCAATGGATATGGGAAATTCTAAGCTATAACTCTAAGCAAAAACGTTTGTATTTACTTCCCTGTGGGAAATAGGTTAGATCATGAATACGTCTAAAGGGAATGTTTTCAATTAATCTAACCAGCTGTTTCATTTCAGCTAGTTTTTAATATTAATTCTTTTATATTAAAAACTAGCTGACCCAGCAAACTTCGTAACGCCTAACAGTAAATACTATATGAAAGGAGGGGGGCTCACGCACGATTGTTATATCACGTACATGAAGTCCTCCCCTCATTAGGACCTGTGCAGTAGTGCTGTTACTGTGACACGTCCACATAGACTAGCCCGAGGGCCAGAGGTGCCGTGTGATTTGCCTTTACAACCAGCGCGAATTCCTTGACCTACTGCGCGGGTTCAAAATGACGGTATTTAGCGGCTGATTAATACATAACACAATAATTGGTACATAATTGCTAATCGTTTTACTATTTCTACGAGCACGAAAGCCACTGAAGACTTAATGTAATTTTAAAAAAGTAACATTTTATTCATTTTAGATCTTCATACAAGAATACGGTGTAAGAAACTAATTTTAACCAATCGAAAATCGTACCTGTATTTTGATGCGTTTGAAACTTTACAATGAAATGGTAAAAGGTATTTTAAGTATAAATGAGAAATGGGGTAATTTGTAGTCTTGTTACTGACTAAGGCTCATATTGTCATTAGATAGAACTATTATAGCTCAATAGCCGATGGCAAAACTAAGGTATCTAAAGTTCAACGTGAGATCCGGACCATAATTTTGCCTCTGAATTAAAAATTTAACTAATTATGAGGATGATCGATGTATATAAACGTAGTAATTAATAGTAATTAACCCACACCACTATGAAGATCAAAGGTTCCCTTCCTCATCATGGGTCACAAGGTTTAGTGATCGTATGGATGTCGTAGAGATGAAAATCATCTCTCCCTCATTGTGGGTCATGAGGTTTAGTGATCGTATAGAAGAAAATCATCTCTCCCTCATTGTGGGTCATGAGGTTTAGTGATCGTATAGATGGAAATCATCTCTCCCTCATTGTGGGTCAGGAGGATTGGTGATCGTATTGATGAAAATCATCCTCCCTCATTGTGGGTCATGAGGTTTAGTGATCGTATAGATGAAAATCATCTCTCCCTCATTGTGGGTCATGAGGTTTAGTGATCGTATAGATGAAAATCACCTCTCCCTCATTGTGGGTCATGAGGTTTGGTGATCGTATAGATGAAAATCATCTCTCCCTCATTGTGTGGTCAGGAGGTTTGGTGATCGTATTGATGAAAATCATCCTCCCTCATTGTGGGCCATGAGGTTTAGTGATCGTATAGATGAAAATCACCTCTCCCTCATTGTGGGTCATGAATGTTTAGTGATCGTATAGATGAAAATTATCCTCCCTCAATGTGTGGTCAGTAGGATTGGTGATCGTGTAGAGATTACTGTCCTCCTTCATTGTGGGTCATGAATGTTTAGTGATCGTATAGATGAAAATCACCTCTCCCTCATTGTGGGTCATGAGGTTTAGTGATCGTATAGATGAAAATCATCCTCCCTCATTGTGTGGTCAGTAGGATTGGTGATCGTGTAGAGATTACTGTCCTCCTTCATTGTGGGTCATGAATGTTTAGTGATCGTATAGATGAAAATCACCTCTCCCTCATTGTGGGTCATGAATGTTTAGTGATCGTATAGATGAAAATCATCTCTCCCTCATTGTGTGGTCAGGAGGATTGGTGGACTGTTTACGTGATTGGAGGTTTTTTAATTCTAGTAGACCCTTCTTTAGAACTTAGTTCTAGTAGCCCAGTTCTTAATTCTAGTTAGTTCTTAATTCTAGTAGCCCATATAGAACTTACTCAAATGAAAGAAAAATCACTTAGACGTCATCACATTCTTATTACTCTACGTACGCCGTGTGAGTCAGTATGCGTGTATAGTGTCAGTGTGTACGGCAACAACAGCCAGTTTATAATCGATATGCTAGCGCACGCGCAGCGCGACCACGGCCACGGCGCGCTGGGAGATCGGAGAGTGTAGGACACCGACACCCTTCAGTCGACCCGGCGCTGTTCCCGCCGGAGCAACTGCTATCGGAGATATTGTAAAATATGTAAATACTGAAGATCACGTTGATTTAGAAAAACTAATACCCTAGTACCCTATACTCTGAAAATATGATAGCTTGGAAAACACTAAATTGGACGAGTACGTAATAAACTATACTGTACTATGGAAAGAAAATCTATAAGGTGAAGTGTGGGTGTGGGTGTCATTAAGATATGCATTAGTAGCAAGAATCATAGGTTGGGAAGTTGTTTACCGTCGTCCGCATACTATTAGCTAATGCGGTAACAAGTTGTCTCCGGTTGGCCGTATACCGTTAGCTTATATGGTAAAAGGTGTCTACCGTCAGTCGTATACCGTTAGCTTATGTGGTAACAAGCTCTCTACCGTCAGTCGTATACCGTTAGCTTATGTGCTAACAAGTTGTCTACCATCGGTCGTATACCGTTAGCTTATGTGCTAACAAGTTGTCTACCATCGGTCGTATACCGTTAGCTTATGTGCTAACAAGTTGTCTACCATCGGTCGTATACCGTTAGCATATGTGGTAACAAGCTCTCTACCGTCAGTCGTATACCGTTAGCTTATGTGCTAACAAGTTGTCTACCATCGGTCGTATACCGTTAGCTTATGTGCTAACAAGTTGTCTACCATCGGTCGTATACCGTTAGCTTATGTGGTAACAAGTTGTCTACCATCGGCCGTATACCGTTAGCTTACGTAGTAACAAGATGTGTAACGACGACCATGTACCGTTAGTCAAGGTGGTAACAAGTTGTCTACCGTCGGCCACGTACCGTTAGCCAAGGTGGTAACAAGGTGTCTACCGTTGGCCATATACCTTTAGCCAAGGTGGTAACAAGTTGTCTACCGTCGGTCGTAAACCGTTAGACAAGGCGGTAACAAGTTGTCTACCGTTGGCCATATACCGTTAGCCAAGGTGGTAACAAGGTATCTACCGTCGGTCGTATACCGTTATCCAAGGTGCTAACAAGTTGTCTACCGTTGGCCATATACCGTTAGCCAAGGTGGTAACAAGTTGTCTACCGTTGGCCATATACCGTTAGCCAAGGTGGTAACAAGTTGTCTACCGTCGGTCGTATACCGTTAGCCAAGGTGGTAACAAGTTGTCTACCGTTGGCCATATACCGTTAGCCAAGGTGGTAACAAGGTATCTACCGTCGGTCGTATACCGTTATCCAAGGTGCTAACAAGTTGTCTACCGTTGGCCATATACCGTTAGCCAAGGTGGTAACAAGGTGTCTACCGTCGGTCGTATATCGTTAGCTTATGTAGTAACAAGTTGTCTACCGTCGGTCGTATACCGTTAGCCAAGGTGGTAACAAGGTGTCTACCGTCGGTCGTATATCGTTAGCTTATGTAGTAACAAGTTGTCTACCGTCGGTCGTATACCGTTAGCCAAGGTGGTAACAAGTTGTCTACCGTTGGCCATATACCGTTAGCCAAGGTGGTAACAAGGTGTCTACCGTTGGCCATATACCGTTAGCCAAGGCGGTAACAAGCTAACGTGTTGTCTATACCGTAGTACACAGAATTAACCACGTGTAAATTATTGAAGGTGAGACACAAGGTGTAAGCTTCGGCTAGCCAACCCCTTGGCTAAGAATCGATCGCCCTGAACACTTGATTCACAATTCAGACTTCATACGTACAATATTGATTATTAATATAGAATATATACCTGGATTGAACCTATGTCCCACGTGCCACCTATTAAAAACTACGCAACATTTTAAGCTACCTCTGTTTATGTTTTATTTTGTCAAAGATCATAAAATACAAAAAATTACTAAATCAATCATAATAATAATGTGTACACGCGTTGAACTTTACGCAACATCTCAGTTCGTAATAAACTTTGTTGTTTCGACTTTCCAAGATGCAAATCCAAGCGATCACCTAATTAGATGATGAACGCCGGCGGCCCCCCCAGAACCCTCTACACGGGGGGGGGGTGCTCCCTCTCTCTCATCCCTCGCTCTTACTGCATCTTCTCCCCAGCCAAGTATTACATTTCCCTTTATTCGTTCACTGTTTATTTTGGTTTGTATTTCAAAGCCTCTCCCAGAATCTCAGATAAAGGATGTTGGGTCGACTGAAGACGTTTGTTTCCAGGGAGAATTTGCATTTTTCCTAGGGATTGTGTTTTAAAACACAACCTGTCCGTGCTTATTTTATGACTACCCATGGATAATTAATGAAAATTTTCCAGATCAAACCTACGCGGAATAATCGATTTTATAAAACATCTTATTGTTGAAAATACTTTTTATATGACGGGCTAAATGTAGGCCTACTTTGTTTGAGACACTGACCCATCTAAGTAATGTAAGTAAGTATGGTGCATATGAGTGAGGGTAAGTGTGATGTGGTCACTGACAAAGACCACCTGATCAGCTGATCAAAGGTAATTTTTATTTTATACTCTAAAAAGTGTACTTTGGAAGTGGCTCTAAAAATACAGTCACGAATATAAGCTGCATCTTTTCAGTGGATTATAGCTGTACTTCGTCAGTATAGATCGGAAGCTGTACTCCATAGTCAACAAGTAAAATCTGTATCAACAATAATAATCATTATAAAATCAAAGCAATCAAAAACTAGGTAAAAAACAAGAAAAATCCAAAAACATACAAAAGAAACCCCCAAAAGAATGCATAAGACAACTCTAAAAGATCACAGCAGATGCTGAACATAACAATAACAAATACTATGAAAACTACAACAATAGACTATCAATAAATAACTTACACAAAATATCCTTTCTACACCTTATCAAAAATATTCTTGCTATCCTTACTCAAAAATCCACTAACATTAAAGAAGGATGCAAAACAAAGAAATCAAAAGGTGTTTTGACATAATGGGGGTTTTTAAAACAATTTTATACTCCTCGCAAAAAGCTACTTTTGGTCTTACTTAATGTGGCAAAAGGTATTTCTAATAATTTATTATTCCTAGTTTGGATGCTGTGACTCAAGGTGCAGTTGTCATGGTTAGAGGCCTAGCTGAAGATCCCAGATCACCTAGAAATCAAGGGAGTCTATCTCTGGACTTGGTAAGGTAGCCGTCCGAACCCGTCTTCGCCATGGTCTTCGCCTAGTCCATTCTTTTATTCCTAGTTCACTTCCATTATCCTAGACCAAGTGGAGGTAAGTCGATAATGGGATGTCCCACTTTCCTTCCGGTGGCCAGCACAGAACCAATTCCTGGTACACGCTTCGTTTTTTCCTTGTGGACGATCCTAAAAACCCCATTCAAACCGAGAGACATCATAAGCAGCCATTTTTGTAGAGTAACGTCTGATCAGAGTCCGAAGCGACCAGAAGGTACACGACGGTCGCTGTCTGTGAACTTGGTCTCGTATGCGGCAACCGGCAGGCGTGTCTGCAGACCGATTCGGATCGTGTATTAGAGAAAGCCTCCCATAAACGATCGAGTTTAAGTAATTTGAGGTCCAATACAGTGTCCTCGTTTTACAATACCCCAAAATCACAATGAAATACTATAGAAACAAAGTAAATAAAGCGGTTCGAGCAGTGTTAGGGACAATTTACACCCTAGAACACGTCAGGGAGCTCTGTAGACGGCATGGCGTCGCTGAGGTCTGAAGGCACAGGCCCATCGCCATCCTGGATGATCCACCGTAGGTGAACAACGTGACCTGCCCAAACAAAACCTGACACAGCAATGTGTCGACACTTCTTTATTTAAGTTTATGTTTAATATATTTTGATTAACATCTGTAGTTTCACTTTCTCCGGTCCTGTTCTGATTTGATCGTTCTAGCCACTCCAAGAGGCAATCCAGCAGCTACAGCTGAACAGCTAATGCTGTGATTCACCCAAATGAAGTCCATTTGCCCGTATGTAAGTTGCTCATACACGTCTGGACGGATGGGAGAAGGATATTTCCTGTGGATTGGGACAAGGTCCCGACCTCCGAATCCACCTAAACAATATTCTAAGCTCTATGAATCCATCCGGTGTTTTTCAGCTACGTCAGAATGGTTACAATGTGTTTGTCTGGCATAATCTTCCCGGTGAATCATCCAACTGCAACTCTCAGCATCAGCTGACGTCACACAGGTCATGGAAGACTCGTCCACAACGCGCAATTCCGAGAACTTCTTGTTTCCGAGAGGTCTCATTAGAGCGTGCTAATCATCGCGTCTCCCAGACACAGAACTGGTTTGGTTTGTGTTCGCGGAGGAAGCGCCCCTGACGGCGGTCGCTGAGACTAGCCTGGACAGTTGGGAACGGAAACTGGACAGCGTAGATGTACCGAGCCCGAGCTGTGCTGGATAGTTGTTAAAACTGAAATGCTGTAGAGGAGAGGAGGGTATTATGGAACACAGCGTTTTTTAATGTATTTGGTGCTGCTATTGCGCGGGAATGGCATTAGATTAGATTATTGAAATGGCAACCTACCCAGGTAGGTATTTTAATCCAAGTATGAATGAGAAACGAGTGTAGGATGATTGTGGCGCGATCTTGTAGTCTTGTTACTGACTAAGGCTGATATGTTCCTTAGACAGAACTGTTAATTAATGGCCCAACAGCCGATGGCAACTAAGGGACCTACTGTTCAACGTGGAATCCGAACCACGGCCTCTGAATTACGGATCGGTCTAATTATGAGGATGGTCTTTGTGGATTAACGTAAACTACTCATAAAAAATCCCATGATTCATTGTACAGTAGTAGGATTTAACCGGTTGGTGTTGTCTTACGTCTCACTACATAAAAGGGTTTATTTTATGACCTTCAGAAGTTTTTGAAGGTCATTTTAACATTTTGGTATAATATTACTTATTTGACTTGAACATCGTTTTAAAGCGTAATCTACACTAAGAAACTTGTAGTTTATGATGACGTGATAGCTTTTTAGATTACTTTGCTTAGTTGGTCAATGTAAAGGTTAATTTTCCAAGATGGCGTGTCAGGTATTATGGAATGCTAGGTAGGTTTCCTATCTACCCTATCCTATCTCATATTACCCAACGTAAATGTATGGTAGCCCATATAACCCAATAAGGTTTATTTCATTAAAAATAACGATGAAAAAAGAAATCAAACCTGAAAAAACCCGTACTCAAGAAATTAAAATTAGTTCACCTTCAGTATATTTAATTTTATCCACCTATTCCATACTACCCGACTATACCATATTAACCTCCAGTTATAGTAGTTGTTATGAAACATAAATTTTGATGTAAATAAAATTACTACAAATACTTTTACTATTTACAGTTCCTTATAATTAGTTAAAATATATACTCATGGTAACATTGGAGTTTTTTACTATTCATCTTTGAAGTTAATTACAAAAATGTAAATGGTATTCCGTAATACCCTCCTCTCCATTAACAGCTGGTCAGCTCAGAGGTACTAACTGCATACCTCGTAGGTTCGCTGGTTCGATTCTGGACCCAGTTGCGGTTAGTAAATACAGTAGGACCCCTCATGTCAGAACCGAGCCCTTGGCTGGACAAACAACCCTTTTTTTAAACGATAATCTATAAGTTACCTAATAATAATGTGCAGTTGATAAGTATAGTCGTATTGAGGGTTTTAGAGTAATTGCTATTGGCAAAAATACACACGTTTTCAATAAAACGCGTCTTCAACCATCTCATAGAAAAGGGATTCTCAAGTATCGTCTCAGATAACACCTTTTCACTCTCTATCTCTCCAAGTTCATTACATATTCTTGCCACAGCTTCACCTTTATCAATACGGTTGATCGCGTTAAGGGAATTCGCTACTCGTAAATGGAGAAAAAAATCTTCTTCTAAATATAAATACTTTACTTTATTCTAAATAAGAAAATATACAGTTCAATACTTAACTTTTAGTGGCGTATTTTAGGGTTTCCCAAACCTTTTTACCCATACAGTACATCCATCTAATCTCACAGCGCGAAGTGTTGATTATCCGAAAGTTGATAGAAGAAACAGAAGCCATACATATTATGTAAAACGACTATGAAACAAACCAAGTAGCAATGTAGCCTACGTATATACTCGTGTGAAAGATCAGTGAATCCAAACCGGACGAGCATGCCTGCCAGAGGCAAAATTACAGTTTGGCAAAACTGCTTGGCTGGTTTTCAGTTCTGCTGGATTGGTAAACATCATACATTTTTGAAAAACTTATTATCACGTGAGGTGTGTGCTTAGACGACATCGTAAGGACCCGATCTGTGAAGTAGTTGATTGATTAGATTAGATTATTGAAACAGCAACGCTACCACAAGGTAGGTATTTTAAGCCAAGTATGGATGAGAGTTGAATGTAAGATGATTGTGGCGCGATCTTGTAGTCGTGTTACTGACTGAGGCTGACATGTCCCTTAGGCAGGACTGTTAATTAATAGCCATACATCCGATGGCAACTAGGGACCTACAGTTTATCGTGGAGTCCAAACAACTTCTCTTACTCTTATTATGATGATGGTCTTTGCGGATTAACATAGTATTCAATAGTGCGGACGTTAATCCACACAAGAGAAAACTACATCCTACCATCGCTCACAACTATCCACAATTCGTGACCTCCAAGTAGCTGGAGTACAGGACACGCCACGGTTCCTTGTAGTTCAACTGTAACAAGGTTCTACTGTAGGCCTATAATGAGATATAAATTTCTGTTACATATAAATAATAGTGTAGGGGGTCGATATTTTGCACAGAGTGGCCAGTAGGGGTGGTTACTCGAACGGTGTCATGGCCGCTACGTCAGGTCAATACCCTTGTCACTGTCAGTCGGATTCGCCAAGGCTTCGCCCTCTCTCCATTGTTGTCTGTCACCCCCAGCTGAAACAGCAAGGGTGCGGCGCGTGCAATTTCTCCTTCACTGCTGCTGCAAATTACTTCTCTTCTCTCGTTTTCCCCTCAGCTTCCTTGGATAATTTCTTTAGTTTTTTGCTGGGGAACTCGAACAGAGTTTATGTATTGATGTATCAGAAAATATTGCGAATAAAACACTGTATTCATTGACGTCCTATAGTGATGGAATCAAATACAAGAGATACTAGATTCTACGAATGCTGGACTAATGAGGTTCATTCATTAAGTTACCATAAGATTATATAGTTAGTTACTGAAATGGCAACTTACCCAGGTAGGTATATTTTAAACCAAGTATAAATGAGTGTAGGATGATTGTGGCACGATCTTGTAGTCTTGTTACTGACTATGGCTGACACGTTCCTTTGATAGAACTATTAATTAATAGCCCAACGCCAACAGTCAATGGCATATCTACGGGACCTACAGTTTAATGTGGAGTGCGAACCATTGGCTCTGAATTACGAACTGGTCTAATAATTATGAGGACGGCATTTGCAGACGGACTTAGTATTCAATAGTGCGCACGTTAATCCACACTAGAAAATATCCCATGCACTGACCATCGCTCACAACTATCCATAATTCGTGACCTTCGAGTAGCTGGATTACAGGACACGCCACCGTCCCAGTCTAATTGATAGTGGCGTGATGAAAATTTGGAAATAACCAAACAGAATATCTACAATCACATCCTTGACGAACTTTCCATCTAATTCCGTAGAGCGTGATTTTGCTTACATACTTGGTAGAAACTTTTTATCTTTACCAAAGATTTGTGAAGTTTTCTTTGTAAGGTCAAGCAGTAAAAGTTGGTTCTGGCGAACAATGAATATGTTCTCTAAAAACTAACTCTCATTTAGACTACTGTGTTCAAATTCAAAATGAATATAAAGGGTATATTGGTCTCCCTCTTATTCTAAAATTATAGTAGGCCCACATGATGAATTGACTTTGTACATGTTCGTTATTATCTATTGTGATTTTTTTGTGAGTGAGTAAATGGAAAACTGAAACTATCAGTCAGTGGCCTAAATGCTAACCATAATTAATGATATTACTACATAAATGTGTAAATACCTGCAATACTGTCTGTGATCCTCTTTAAGTGGTTCTAACCTTATATATTCGACTTGAAAATTGACCTATAAGGTCCGAAACCATTGGTCGTCAGCAACTAAAGAGGGTCACAAATAATAGTAGGGGCCTCAAAAGGTACTTCAACCTTTTATATATTTATAGGGAAGAAGTATTGTATCTCATTTAATAGCCCGTACTGTTACTTTTTTCTTCTTTAGGTGCCCAGAGTCCAAAAACAATAGACGTTAAAATTTATTATATTATATATATACAAAATAGATATATGAATAATAATATATTTATATATATATAATATAAAAATATATATAATATATATATATATATATATATATAGTCTGTTAGCACGATAACTCTCGTAAAAATGGTCCGATCGAGACCAAATTTGGTAGAGACGTGAATACCTACAAATGCTCGGACGAGTTCGTAAA
Source organism: Nephotettix cincticeps (assembly GCA_023375725.1). Classification (NCBI taxonomy): domain Eukaryota; kingdom Metazoa; phylum Arthropoda; class Insecta; order Hemiptera; family Cicadellidae; genus Nephotettix; species Nephotettix cincticeps. The sequence goes on from CM041790.1 coordinate 57,911,605, forward strand.
CCAGACATATCGGTCAATGGGAACGGTAGTTTGGGGGGTTTTGTACAAAATGGGTTTTTTGCGTTTTTCACATGTAATTTTTAAAAATTTCTAATTTTATATTTCACCATTAGAATTACTTAAAACTACACAATTAAGTTCCTTAAAGTTTTTCTGTATCTCCAATGGTTACCGAGATATTAAAAAATCTAAACACAGTACGTTGTATTGTGGGGCTCCAATGTTAATCTATGGAGGATAGGAAAAATTAATATTCATTTAATGAATATTTTTGATAAAACTTGATATTTAGCTTCATGTGTAAGATCTATCCATTTACGCTTAAAAATCATAATGTTTCATCATGGCAGCAAACCTGCATACTCTTTTCATAATAATTATATAGATAGCAAACACCTTTATTTAAGGACTGTTAATGAAATGATAAATGTTAAGATAAAAATTATTTATGGTAGAAATGCCTAATTTCAGTGTTCCTCACAGCAGCAAACCTGCACACTCTTTGCCTTGTTAATCTTATGGAGATAGCAAATAATCTAATTATGGACAATTTTTTTAAAACTCATATATTTTTTATATTATGATTTGGAAACGCTGATACGAGGTGCTGCGACTTTTATTATATATTTATAGTCTTTAGGCGCTATGAAAGTAGTGGCCAAACATTTTATTCAAAATAGGATAGGCCACTTAAAATCGTACTTTACTTTAAGATTTTCTTGGAAAGAAAAAACAACCATGTGCTAAAATCATAGAGTAGGTTCTATTTTTCACACGTAGACCTAACAAAAGAGCAGCTGGAAAGCTAACAACGACAAAAGGTCTGGGTCGCTATGCCTTGAAAACGGACGGGACATAAAAAATCAAGATGGCCGCCGAGGGTCGAGTGGTCGGAAGGGCGAGCCCTGTCAAAGAAAGGTTCAGATATCAGCTTTGTTTAAAAGTGGGGTCCCCACGGATCAAAACAAGGTCAACCGAGAGACCCCGATGATGACCGAACGAGGCCGAATGACGGTCGGCAGTCTGTTTAGTTCACCTGGCCGCCGCAGCATGGCGACAGCAGCACTGCCGGTGATGACGACGCTTTTGAATATGTGTTATGAAATCCAGGAGTTTTTATTCCGGAGTTACTCAGTTTAATCTAATTTATCTGACTTCAAACATTTGACGTAAACAATTTTACCTCAACTCTAATTTTAATATCAGGGCTTTAAGCCCTAATACGAAGGCTTATACGGTACTTTTGAAACAGTAGGTGTAATTTATAATTAGAGTCAGTTCCAAATATATATTAATATATACCGTATTACATTCAATTTATATGAAGGAATTTTTAATGAATTGAAATTAGGACTACGAACGAAATCACGGAATCCATATTGGCTGAAAATATTTTTTTACTACATTTAAAAAAATATTTACCAATCTTCTCGTTCGAACGACGTTTTCTAAGGAATTATTTACTAAATTCAAATTTATTATTTGATTACATTATTAGAGCACGAGTTCCAACTGTTAAGATTATGGTAGACGTGGTAATAAGATGAACTCTAAAGCCATATGAGTTCCCCATAACCGTACTAATGTCTTAGAACTATTCCTTTTTTTATTAAATATTATGAAAGTGGAACATCAGCTCAAAAAACATTCTTTGTATAAAATCTTCAATTTTCGCCCTTAAGACGCCGTGAGTTTTTGCGTAATCTTAAGTTATTACAATATGAGGCGAAACCAGGCTGTCGGAACCGTAATAGAAATTTAAATAAACTAAGGCTACTTGAATATTTACGAAGAGAAAATTATATGACGTACAAGAGTCTTAGAAACTATGAGAAGACTGGTCCTTTGATCGTCACAACAGTTGAAGAAAGCAACCCCACCGTTTCCAGTATGGTTGACGATATCCGGCATTATTGATTTTTGAGTCGTTATAATTTTTTGCGCCTATTCCGGGGCACATCTGGAGCCACAGCTGTTGTCCGTGTCGCTCTCTGATTGGTGGAGGCGTGGCCATTGGGGACGGCGCTGTGATGCGCGCGCACATCGTTCACCACGCCCTCCCCCCTCCAGCCAACAGTCGAACTGCAAATCCCCGCCTTCTACAGAGAATTTTAAATTGTGGGGATTAAAAGGATTTTATTGGATACAGACATTTACTAACTAATATTTTAGTGTAGAGATAAGGTTACATGGAGAAAGGCTATGATTAATTTAAACCAATCACACAAACTTTAAAAACCAGTTATAATTTTACAAACAAGAATTTACAAATTTTTAAGGCTGGAACGCACTCTCAAACTGAAAATGACTAAATGTAAGTGTTTTTTGTATTTTGCCTAAAATAAATAAGTAAGAATTAAAACTAAAAACTAGAACTAAAAAATTAGTAAGAACCATTCTACTGTATATGGTTCTTCTATACGACGACAGACCGCGTCTGGCCGTGTATGTGCTGCACAGACACAGACATTGAAATGTGATGTGCTATTCTTTGCAAAGCTAAAGAAATAAAATTTGTCGAAAGCCATTGTTGAGCCAGAGAATCATCCTCCGAGGCATGACAAATTCTCTTATCACGCCCCAACGGCTCCAACTATTATGGAGGGTCACAACACTAAACACAGTAATCTCCTCCATTAATGATGCACAACCATCAACGGATCCACCAACAGTACATGACAAAGTTTAATATAAGTTTTTACGATGTAATTGTGCTCGCGCAACCAATTCCTGGTACACACTTCGTTTTTTTCCTTGTGGACGATCCTAAAACCCCCTTCAAACCTAGTGACATCATAAGCAGGCATTTTTGTAGAGTAACGTCTGATCAGAGTCTGAAGCAACTCGAAGGTACACGACGGTCGCTGTCTGTGAACTTGGTCTCGTATGCGGCGACAGGCAGGCGTGTCTGCAGACCGTTTCGAATTGTGTATTGGGGAAAGCCTCCCATAAACGATCGAGTTTAAGTAATTTGAGGTCCAATACAGTGTCATCGTTTTACAATACCCCAAAATCACAATGAAATACTACAGAAACAAAATAAATAAGGCGGTTAGAGCAGCGTTTGGGACAATTTACACCCTAGAACACATCAGGGAGCTCTGTAGACGGCATGACGTCGCAGAGGTCTGGAGGTCCAGGCCCATCGCCGTAGGTGAACAACGTGACCTTCTCAGCCAAAGCCTGACACATCAATGCGTCGACACTTCTTTATTTACGTTTATGTTTAATATATTTTGATTAACGTCTGTTATTTCACTTTCTCCGGCCCTGTTCTGATTTGATTGTTCTAGCCACTCTAAGAGGTAATCCAGCAGCCGTAGCTGAAAAGCTAATGCTGTGATTCGCCCAAATGAAGTCCATTTTCCCGTATGTAAGTAGCTCTTACACGTCTGGACGGATGGGGGAAGGTGGGTTTAGTTTGGGACAACGCTTAACGGTGGAGTCACAGTTACCACTTGCCACGTAAAAAGGGACAATTGAAATCCGCTAAGTCGGCGCTAGTGTCGCTTATTCGTTACGCATAGGGTCTACGTGATCGTTTCTTGTAAGCTTCTTAGGGAACTTCTGGCCTACAAAATTACATATTTATAAGATAATCGGATAAAAAATTTGGCTTTGAAAATCATTTTCCTTATTACTGGTATAAGAATTTTTGTTCTAAAATATCACACAGGTTAACGTGGAAAAGTCTGTTATTCATCCACGTTCCCAAATTTTCAGCTCAAAAGCATATGTAGTTTTTCCACATACCTTACTTGAAAAACGCCAAATTTCCGAAAAACCCTGAAACTCGAAAAGTTTTCACTAAAAACTGAAACAATTTTGCCAAAGCATTATTATGTTTACAATCGTTTTGTTCGTACCACTTTAGACATTATTACATGTTTAACACGCCACTGTTTAGTATTTTCTCAACGTTTTTATAGGCAACGGTATACCTGATTTTATTATTCAAGTTACCTTGGTACATTAGTCAACTTGTTGTTTGATAGGCAATTATACAAATAATAGCCAAATTACAAATAACAACTGCGTCCGGAATCGAACTGACCTTGGTCTCATGTTGGGCAGGTTAACTCTGAGATACCTAGCAGTAAATTAGTAATTAAATTTATATTTAAAAATGATAAATCAGATTAATTAGAGACAAAACTATTTCCACACAATTCACAAGCAGCAGCGCGGAAGCAGTGAGTTTATTCACGTTCGTTCCAAATGGGGAACATTTAGTTGAATGGTGCTGCGCTCTAGGCAACTTCCGGCGCGGCGGCGGTGTGCGGTGCGGAAGTGAGAATGCGCGGGAGTTGCGCGCGCCGTAGCGGGAGCGCCCCACGAGCCGCCGCGCCGCAGCCAGTATCAGGGCGGCAGAAGTGAATAGCAACCAACTGACAGTTACTAGGTAGCGTGGCGTCAGCGGACACACTAGCGACTGGCAAGTCACTCTCACTAGTGTGTGAATATTACATTGTTAGAATATTGTTTTACGTCTTTCTACGGCTCTCGGCATTTTTAATGTTTAGATGGAGAACAATCCAAACCCGGTCTTGTTACTACCTAACGTCGACCTGTTGTTAGGAAGCATAATTAATTAATAGCATTCAACATTTTTGCTTTTTAAACCTCAAAGCCAATGCCTGAAAATCATCTTTTATCGATTTCCGTCTTCGAGAATCGAACACACAACCCTTACCCCACAGTAATGGTGGACGAGACAAAGGTAAATAAAGTAAGCAACACCAAATTTTTGGGCATTTACGTCGACAGAGGTCTAACCTGGGAAGACCACATTTACAACGTTTGTAAGCGCGTGTCATCTGGCATTTACGTGCTTAGGTACCTTTCCAGGTTCTGCCCTCGTCATGTACTTCGGCTGTTCATACTTCAGAAAAAAGCCATTCAAATAATGGCAAATTTAAATAGCAGAGAGTCGAGCAAAGAAGCCTTTAAGCAGTTTGGTTTGCTGACCTTGCCCTGCCTGTATATTATGGAAACTTCTTTGTTCTTTTTTTTAACAAAGTGCGCTCTGACGAGAGGATGTGACATCCACACGTATAACACTAGATGCAGGGTAAACTACCGAACATGGAGACACCGGACGGTAGTGCATTGACGATTGCCTTCACAGGCAGATGTTCACTTTGTAATTAATTTGCCGCGCAATTTTGACAAGGCTGCAAATCCAAACTTGCTCAAAACAAGGCTGAAGCGCCTTCTGGTGTCCGAAGATTTTTACTCGGTGGGCGAGTGCTTGAACCACAGATGGGACTAGATCTGGGGCATCGCTAGGCTATAAAATGCAGCTCCCCTGTATACAGTTATTATTGGCATTGCTGGGACGGATTTTTTCATTGTTTTTATTGTCCCTTAAGAGTCTGCATCAGTGGTAGCCATTTTGGATTTTAGTCCCGTAAAAGCAATGTTAAATTTTGGCGCCTATATTTCCTTGATTTCTTCCTTATTTTCCAACCGTTTTCCTTGAAACGCGGTATGAAGATTTAGGTAAAATCACCCAACAAAACCCACTCAAAAGCTTGGTATTACCGGGGGGGGGGGTTTCCCCCATAAAATTCTAACAATTAATTTAACTTTGTTTCTCTTTGTTTTAATTTTATAAATTGGATTATTATTTTTGAAACAATAAATTGATAAATGATGTTTACATAAACTTTAAAGAATATGATTGTTTATAAATGTCAAAAATGTTTAAAATCTTTCAAAAACAGAATTTTTATCTTAAACAGGTCATTCAGGAAGGGGATATTTCAAAGCAGTTCAGTCCTGGGACTGTGTGTTGGATCTTTGTTCTCAGAATTGTATTTTTTGTGTCCTTGGCATATGTTGTATTGGGAATAAGTAAGTATTGCATTCTTATAAGTAAAATTCCTCAAAATAATCAAAAAAAACAATAGGCCAAGTCACTAACCTAAATATCACATAGAACATAAGTATAAATATATGAGTCTCTTGACTAACAAATAAGTCCAAAGCATTGAGTCCAAGCAAAAGTCAAAGCAATATCAAACACAGGCACATGCTACAAAAACAATACTACTACAAAGGCACTCCATGCACAAAGAAAAAAAAATAAATAAATAAAAATAAAAATTTATACCACACGCATACCTCATTGGTGACTCTCTACATGCTATTCATATCGGCTAAAACTCATTTACATTGTAAAAGGATTTGCCACAAGCCATGCTTTCAAAGTCCTTTAAAACTATTCATTGGCCTGATAAGCAGAGTATGTGGTTATACATCCTAATACCTAAAACAGGAAAACAATTTAAAGATTTGTCCAATCTAACTCTAACTCTATGTACATTGGGCTAGATCTAGTTTTATGTTATGGACATACCGTTCAGAACATGATCAGCCTCCTGACTCTTGATTTCCAAACATTGGTATTTATAATTACTAAACAGACATTATGCCATGCTGTACAAGCAATGGCCTACAGTGATCAAGCTGCCTGGCTCCAGACAGGACCCTAACAGCTCTTTTCTGCAACAGCAAAACTTTTTGTACGGCAGGTGAGTGCCCCCAGAGCCTTGTGCCATACTGAATGTGGGTTTGAAAAAACGCAAAGTAAGCAAGGCACAAATGATACGGCATGTCCGCTTTTAATCGCCGAAGCAGGTAGATTACTCTGCTAAGCCTGCAGCAAAGTGAAACAATAAAAAAACCAGTTCAGCCGAGGGTCAAGTGTAAAACCAAGCAGCTTCACAGATGTATCACACTCCACATCTCTGGATAGGCTAAAAGTAATTTCCTGAGTTTTAACATCATTCAAACATAACCTATTATTACGGAACCAAAGAGCAGCTACTTTCAATAGTTCTTGAACATCCACCCTTGAAACAAAATAATTTCGAAAATTTTTCACATTTCTTCCAAATTTTGTGATATATTTTATTGATAAAATAATATATTGCATTCTTATAAGTAAAATTCCTCAAAATAATCAATAAAATTACTTTTAAGAGTTTTAAGTCAATCTAAGTTGTTCAAATCTCAGATTTATTTTGAAGATAATATACTTTGAATATCCTTAATAATAATGATTGTATTTACTTCCCTGTGAGAAATAGGTTAGATCATGGATATGTCTAAGGGTAATGTTTTCAGTTCTTCTAAACAGCTGTTCTTATTCTTTTATTAAAAATCAAATACAATTGCTCTGGTAGTTTCTATGGAAACCTGTTACATGTTTTTCATCTTACAAATCCCCAACACCCCCGAGCTAAGACATATCTATGTTGATTATTGTATTATGTATACACTGTTGATTATTGGAATTACAGGTTTAGTTCCATATAACATAGGTAAAACTTGTTAGACAATTTGTCAATAATAAAGTATAAAATTATACAACAGATTTTAGCTGGATATGTGGAAAATAAATAATTTAATACACCGTAGTAAGAACCAGTAAACTTTTAATAGATATATAAATTATTTGCAAAATATCAACAAAAATACATATTACAGTATGAAAATATAGAATTACAGTATAGGCCTACAACTATCACAATAATGGTCACTAAAATGAAGGTAAATCACTATTAAATATTCACCAAACCCAAGTTTTTAAACAGTTAGCTGTTTTAATCATACAGTATGTCTAAATTTTCACATAAGTTATGACTTTTTACTTTAATCCATAATTTATTTTCTACTACTTTGGGGTTGACTTCATTACTTGAAACTTCAGAATGTAAAATAAATATTAACTAAATTATATGTAAAAAGAATAGTAAGGAAGTGTAATGACAAATTGATTCCCGTGCAGTATACATTGGTTCTGTCTGACCCTGTGGAATAAATAACTTTCCTTTCAACGTAATAATTGGTTTTCCCCTTAAATTTTTAGATAACGTTTTATTATAAGTTAAAATATTTTCATTGTTATTAATTACCAACCCCTCTAAAATAATTGTCTTAAAATATACACGGTGGTTATAAAGTCCCTTCCCCCTATAATTTTTTTATTTGTTAGAAGAAATAAATAATTTTTCGGAAACCATACAAACTTAACCCAAAGTATCTTTTGAAGATATCGAAAAATTTAAGTACCCCCCAAAAATGTGGGATTTTGGGGGTAACTCAAAATTTTCAAATGTAAAGCCCCATCGAGATGTACCTCATTTTAAAGGTGATGAAATCTAAATAGGATTGGTTAAAATTAGAGGTCTCTACCTCAACCCAGTATAACATGGCGGTATTTTGAAAATTATGACACTGGTTTTTAAGTCCCTTCCCCCTTGGTTTTTGCTACAATTTAGTAAGTAATAAAGTGATGTTCAATGATGGGGTTCATTGTAATAAGGTAGGCCTACATTATTCTAACTTTTTTAGTAATTAAAAATGTTGGGAGGTACCTAAGGTCTAAGATGTAGAAGTCAACTTCCGAATTCCTTATGAGTGCTATTTCTCAGGTCACATGACTAACTTCTCATAAGAAATTGCTATTTGACAGGTCACATGACTAGTTTCTCATAAGGAATTCGAAAGTTAACTCCTACATCTTAGACCTTAGGTACCTCCCAACATTTTAAATGTGTGAATATGCACCTATTACAATGACTCCCATCACTGAAAATCACTTCAAATGTAAGTTGTAGCAAAAACCAAGGGGGGAAGGGACTTAAAACCCTAGGGTCATAAGTTAGAAAATGCCGAAATTTATACTGGGTTGAGGTGGAGACCTCCAATTTTCGCCAATCGTCTTTAAATTTAAAGACCTTTCAAAAGAGGTACATCTCGATGGGGCTTTACATTTTAAAATTTTGAGTTGCCCCCAAAATCTCCCATTTAAAAAATTATAAGGGGGAGGGGACTTTATAACGATCCTGTATATTAAGTCATAGATGAATGGATAGAGTACTGGCCTACCATCAAAAAGGTCCGGGTTCGATTCCCAATCATGTCACATATGAAATTTAACATCTCGGAGTGCCGCCGTGCTTCGGAAGACACGTTAAGCCGTGGGTCCCGGCTACATAAGTAGTGGTCAGATCACGTTAGAGGCAGTAGTGCGACCTCAAAACTCTAACACTAAATCTTAGCCAGAAGGTTACAAAAATATTATTACTATTTAATAATTGCCATTAAACATGAAGATCAGGGGTTTGTTTGTTCCCTGAAAACATTTTGAAAATGACACTGGTGTATAAATCAATAAATAAATACTTAATATGGTAAGCAAACACAGGTTTGACAGCAAATTCAAATGGATTGCATAAAACATGAAAATCATGAGTATTTCAGTTTAATGAACTTATCTACTGAAAATTAAATATCTTCTGCAACTCAATTCAATGGTTACCAAATATTTTAAAATTTTTAATGAAGTTAATGTTTATAAAAGCTATTAAACTGTTAAGAACACTGCTTGAAGAAGATTTGTACCCGTTCTTCGCACGGATAAAAAAGGCTGAGAGGTGTAGGCTCTACAGATACATTTAAGTTATTGATAATTTGATTCTTTATTGTTTACAAAATGACAAAACACGTGTCTAAGTATATATCTAAACATGACAAAGTAACATATGTCAAATATTGGGAGAGGATAAGCATTAACGTAATAGAGGCAGGCATCGGGAGAAAATTAAAAATCTACCATTCCACTATTTCGAACTAATAATTCACTAATTTCGATCCAGCAGTTTATGTGTGAAAATTAACTTTTTTTTTTCTCTTACCGAACTGTCAAAATGTAAAGTAAACGGATGTTGACATTAAAAACTGTAAACATTGAATCCCAGGGTATTTACAGCAACCATGTCTTCTGCTTCTCGAACTGTCAAATTTTAGTGTTCACAGCTGTTGACATTCAAGTAATTTTATGTTTTCATTTTCTAAAAATGTAAACATTGAAACTTAGGACGTTCACAGGGCGTAGCCCGACAGGAATTTTAAGGAAATGAGTATGCCTATGTGTTGCATGAGTTTAAGATCTGTCTTTGTGTAAAATTTCAAACTGTTTGGTTCAGTATTTTTTGCGTTCACTTGCCACAACAAACCCACAAACAAACATACAGAAACCACCTCTTCTTTATAATATTAAATATAGATAAGACAATGGAACCTCAACAACTTACAAAACCTCTACAATTCTTAGATATTGTCTGTCCCTGAAGATAACCTTATAATATTTGAAAAAATATTTTCTGATATTTCTAAGTATTTTTGACCCATAATTTAGCCTCTAGAATTCAAATTACTTTCTTTTAATTTGAAACCCTACCTCTAAAATTCGAAATTAACCTCTACAATTGAAATTGGTTTCAATAAGTCACAAAATCAAAGTATATAAAAAACCAGTCAAATAATGAACCAGTGTAAAATTCAAACTTCTCTATTTTTTTTATGAAACCTCTACAATTCAAATTTTAATAATGCTAACCTGTATAATTCAAACTCCCTTTAATTCGAAATAAATTGTATTTTCCTTAAATATCAAATTAGCAAGGTTCAAAAGCATTTCCATCTACACATGTCAACTAATGTGTTAATATGTTAGCATTGGTGAACAAAAGATATTTCATATCCATGTAATCAGTCTGAAAAGTAGCTCCTTGAGGCACTGCGAGAGATCTAATTTGTTGTCTTAATATTTCAACAATTTGAATGAAAATTGTGTATATATACATTGAAGCAGTGGAAACCCATTAAGTATGGAAGTACATAAGACAATGGAACTGTTAGATTGTAAATGATTTCTAGGCATTGGCAAGAGGTTGGGATATATTGTGTGACGACAGGAGTGACGAAAAGGACAGTTTAAAACATATTTAACACTTATAACGAAACATAATTTTTAAAACGCTAAGAGAAACATACGGTCAATTTGACCGTCACTTTGCTTTATTGGTGTTTAGTGTGTTTATTATTGTTTTTATGTATCATTTGGCAATCACATGAGTAACAAATGATGTTTTACAACATTTTATGTCAAATCATATTTATTACGCAAAGATCGTGTGACAGAAAAAAATGAAACTCCAAACTCCACGCTTCAAGACGACCAGTTCTGGCCTCGGGAAAAAATCTGTATAGGATTGTTGCCCAAGGCCATATTTATGGTCTTATAGTGGGTAATATAGCTGTTATTTTACTTCTAGCAGGTGTTCTTTTGTTTGTTGCGTTTTACTACAGCCATTTACCAATTATACAAGGTATATGTAGAGGTATATCGACCGACGATTGCCAGCCGGTAAGCGAAAGACGCGGTAAATCTGACCGACCGTATTGACACAATTCGTCCAATATGTACACAACGTCGCGCCAACTAGTTGGAAATGACCAAATATTATGGAGAGGGGTTTGGGGGGAAGATACTGGAGTGACAGCCGTCAAGGTCAAGCAGTTTAGCCACTATTACGTAGTAAAATTACCGATTGGTCAATTTGACCGATGTTTCGTTTTAAGTGTTAAGGTATAGCTAAAAGCTTAAAATTTGATCCACTTTCTAACTTGATCTAGTGAGTCATCTGTCTATAAAGACGTCAAACCTCAATCTTTCATCTGAGTTGTACTACCATTGACCTGTTTTGTTACACATTCACTGATCAGAGTTTGCAAATAAGGTATAACGACACTAAGGGGGGAGTTAAGGATGGGGGGGCATTGCCCTCCTCAGGCCTCTTCAAAAGTTTTAAAATTTTTATTGCTTATCTTAACAGTTCCATTATAATATTTTTATTTGATACAGATATTTTGATGAGTTTTTACTATGGTTTTCTAGGCTACAAGGCAAAGTACCAATCCTTTGTACAGGTAAAAAAGATTTGAGAGAAGTTACCTTTTCTCTTTGTCATGAGTTTCTGTAAATGTTCCAACCAATTTTGATCAGCTTTTAGTGCGACAGAGATAGAGATATATTGTTTACAAGGACAGTCTTTGTTTGTTGCGTCAACTTTGTGTTCATACGTCCTGTTTACTGTAGTTTTTTTATAAGTACAAATTTTAGCGTTTATTTATAATCTTTATGATGTAAACTGACATCAAATTATATTCTAAGCTGTTGCCTGTTGCACATAATTAGGTGTTTATGTGTCTTTCTTTTTGTTTGGAAATGTAATTTAGTGATGTGTTTGTGAGAGACGCTTATGCGTTGAAGTGTAACGTTAGTGATCCGGTTTATTGTAACTGGAAATTGGGTGGCTAGTTTTTAGGCTATTATTTTTGATTTCAGTAGTATTTATGATGTCTAGATCTAGTGAAATAGATCATTAGTTTGACCTAGATGATGTAGGGTTATTATCAAATGAGAGTGGGTGGACTTCGCCTACACTCTGTAAAAAACTACTGTAGCAGGGTCCAGCGGCCTTAAAAAAACTACTGCATTGAAGGGTTAAGGTGCCAATTCCCTATTATGAATTTTAACTTATTAGAATTACACTTAAATATTAAATAATATGTTCCACTATCAATACCATTTTGGTACAAAGCCTTTAGAACTAAAAAAATCTACTTTAACAAGACGTAAAATAAAAATTTTATTAAAATGAAACAACAATTTGTCAAGTACATAAGATCTTTATGAATGAAAAATATATTTAAAAAGTAGTACAATACAAAAGCAAAACTAGTTACTTAACACTGAGGTAGTAACTAGAAGTTCCAAAATTAGAAGTTTAAACAACTAACCAAGTTTTTTTTAATAAGAACAAGATTTGAAAAATATAGAAAGATTATAATTTTTTTTTATTACAGAATGAAGGTTTTTTGAAGTGATAAATTGTGAAATTTAGAGAAACTGAAAGATTAAAATACTAATATTATAACAACAGAAATTATCAATAATTGTTAAATTGAAAAATAAGTAATGCCATTGTAGTTTCAAGTCATAGTATAAAAAATTGACATTTTTAACTACAAAATAAACAGTCACAGATTTTACTGTACGTAATCCCTTAGAATTAAGATATAACTACACTAAAACCTTGATTATCCAGTACTCGCTAATCCGATATTCTAGTTTATTTGAAATAGTTCCTAGAGAAAAATAAAAAAATGTTGCACGAAAAGTACAGCAAGGTAAGGTTTTGGTGCCGCGAACTGAATTCAGCACGAGACTACGAGGTGTTTCGGCCGACCACTCCCTGTATGGTCGTTTTAAATGCTGACTATTTTTTTGGTTTCCACTTTAATTTGTTGAAATTTTATGTAAACACCAATTTGATTTTAATACAAATTAAAATTGAAGAAAAATTTACAAAAACAATTGCAACTGCAATATACTTCCGTATTACGGGTACGGTATTGAAAAAATTAAAGGCGATTATTTAGTACGTTCTCCCAAAAATCGGTTTATCCGAAAATGTGCTTATCTGCAATGGCCCTGGTCCCATAAAAACGGGATAAACAAGGTTTTAGTGTGCCTAAAACTAAAATTACCTGGCCTTGTAAAGTAAAATTTTAAACTAATAGTGCTGAGAACTGAACATGCGTAGTAGCAGCCCGTATTCAAGTAATTCAAATTTTTAAATAGAGTAAATAAACATAAATGTAACATTTTGTCCTTAATAACAGTAACAACCTTAACAAGTAGAGCATGAATATAATACTGTCTATAGTCTGTATTTACCACAGCCATTAAACTAAATACCCGAGGAAAAAGGAGAAACTAGTGATTTACAGGGCAAGGTGGAACGAAACCACCGAAGCCTCGCTCTAGCTCTTTGGCGACAGCAATGCACAGATGATCGTTGTACGGTGCAGCCACAACCTGCAAACAAATCAAACACCTTTAGATATAAAAAATGTTCAATTCAAATAAGAATGATGATTAAGTAATTGAATATAATGGCTACATACATGGAAAATATTCCTTTTCATGGATGGATCTGTACACAGAGAAATTAGATATTGAGAGTCAAAATTTGTTTACTAACAACTTGTTCACATCTAAAATATGGATGCACGAAAAATACAAAACATTAACATGGTACCGTAAATCGATCTAATCTCGGATACCCGTGCAGATTTCACCCTACAATCTCGCCTTACAAGATAAATACCTGTTCATTACATAAATAGAATCACCAAAGCATGACGTAAACAGCTGTGTGGGAATTGAAATGATTCTTGCATTTGTTTCGTCATCAGTTATAAGTTTACCAACTGCTCACTTTCGGCAAAAAAAAATCTTCGTCCCACTAAGGTCAAAGTCATTTAAAATATGAGCACCAATATATTATAAGTCATACCATACGAAAGAGAATTTTATCGCGATCAAGAATATGACTGTTTCATAGGTATTAAGCGATCCTCCCGCTAGCCGACCATGGCCCAGTCCCGTCGGATGTGGGAGGTTCTACAGTATAAGTCTTGCTACCTGGATCCCTATGGGAAGACCGTTCTTGGAGAGACCCAGAGGCACCTGAGTGGCCGGAAAGTTCAGGACGTTGATGATTGCCCAGTACGCGAAATTGAATGGGCGGAAGAAAGGCACACAGTGATGGTTGGCAGGCGTCGGATGGCTCGGAAACAGCAGCACTCCGTTGGTCCCAAGCTCCTCCTGTAAGTTATCGCTTTCTTGTTAATTTCAATATTTTTATATATTTTACAGAAAGCCAGTCAAAATATTGTATACTAATAACAAAATATATTTTACTATATTGTAAATGTAATTTTCACAAGTGCTTGGCAGTAAAAAAATCATATGTCACTCATTTGAATTATATACAAATATGATAGGAAATAATTTACTGTCCAAAAATAGACAAGTCAGTGGCTGAATGGATGACATGATGGCTTTTGAAACTGTCACAGGAATATCACTGGTTCAAATCCTAGTGTTCAGGATGTTATCAAAACTGTTACCTTTAGCCCTTTAACATCAAACAATCAAAAATTGTTGTTTTAAAACATCTTTAGACTAAATTTGCGCAAATACATGTATATATATATATATATATACATATATATATATATATATATACAGTGACACTTGGTTATAACGTCATTGAAGGGACCACACAATTAATGACGCTATATCTGAGTGACGCTATAAAAGAGGTTACATAATTTTAATTTAAAACCGAGGAAAAATAGGGAAACAAATTTTTTACATGAAATTACGACATTTAATGAAGGTAATTTGAAATACACCGTAAGTTTATGTTTATGACTGACTGACTACTCTACTATATAAAAAATCAAATTTGAAAATATTGCAATGAAGTTCGGCTTGGTGAATTCAACTGTTGGTTCGATTTTAAAAAACAAGCCCGAACACACGTCTGCTATCTTACGTCCCTCCTCACACGCTCTTATAACTCACACCTTTTCTTCAGCAAAACCTTTCTCTTAACACTTGCCATTATTTTTCAATACTGTATTCGTAAATTAAAATAACGAAAAACAAACTGTAAAAGACATACACTGAACTAACGATATCTACACGAACTGTAGGTACGTACGAACGGCATCACAGTGCTTTGATGCGACGTGAGTCACTGACACTGACCTTGATGACCGGCGACAGCGGATATAGGGTAGGGGAGGGGGTTGGGGTGGTTAGCGGTAAGACAGCAATAAAATGCCGTTTCTAAAAATAGAATGTAGCTAAACAATAGCCGTAGCCCTCACGTTGCACCACCGACCGAACTTTCTCTATTTAGCTATATGTTGCCTTCATCTCGGCCCGATTTTCTTGACGTTATATACGAGGTTTGAGAATTTACTGACGATATATCCGAGGTTTTTTCCTATGTAAATACATATAGTTTGGCGGGACCTAAAAATAAATGACGTTATATATATGAGTTATATATATATATATATATATATATATATATATATATATTGATTCTTAACCCTTAACACCTTCACGATGGAAGTGAAAATGCTGACTTTTCTACTTGGCGGAGCCAATGTATATAAAAAATTGACCAAACTTCGTAATTAGGATTTTTGAAAATTTTGCTATGTTTTGATGAAAAAAGTATGTTGTTTTTGTCCAAAATTATTTTTTATTATATTTTTATACATAGTTATAAGTGTAACAAATATTTGTGTTTTTTCTTTTTTATGCCTCAAATTCATGTGAACATGTACCCAATCAGGTACACACTTACTAAAGGTCTTCTGCTATGGCGGAAACACATTTCAGCTATATTTAGTGTGACCGTGTTGGTCATCAAAAGCAATAGAATACACAGCGAATGTACCCGGTCGGGCGCACCGCACGCTTTAGTAATGTACTGAGTGTACCGCATTGGGTCACTGCCGCCATTTAAAGAAGCACCCGTGTACCCCATCGGGCGCACTACGTCACGAAGGTGTTAAAGCGCTAGTTAAGAATTCTAATCTATGCTCATGAAGTGCATAAAATGTGTGCAACAAACAAGGTTAACGAGAGTGAAAACAGCTGGTCGTAACGACTCGCCATAATGATGAAAAGCAGACTGGGGGTGGACGAATACTGGCCACAATTGCCGAGCAACAGATATCAGTTACTAAAAATTCCAACATAGTTGTTACCATATTGGTTTTTCAAATGCATTGAGGCAATAGCAACATTGCCATGCACTCTATCAGTTGTTTCGTGAACATCGCAGTAATTGCGGCCATATGATTGGTCGTGACTATAGGTGCTAGCCGCATCATGACAATATACTTTGCTGCGTTTATAAGCGCTAGCTGCACAGTAAGGATTAAGTTATAAATCAATAATTAAAGACATGTAGCTATGTGGCACATGTGTATTGGTGTATTCGGTAGGTAATCTGCGGGAGGGGGGTATCATGTAATGGTAGTGCGGCGTGAAGTTTCGGCAGGAGTTTCAATTTTCGAAGACCAACTAAAATATACTGCTTCATTGCTGTATTAAATTTATTTATTTTTTCTTCTTTAGATGCCTAGAGACCAAAAACAATAGTCGTCAAAATTTTTATATATATATATATGTATATATATATGTATATATGTGTCTGTTAACACAATAACTCTCGTAAAAATGGTCCGATCGAGACCAAATTTGGTAGAGACGTGTATTCCTACAAATGCTCGGACGAGTTCGTAAACCGACACATCGGTCAATGGGAACGGGTAGTTTGGGGGGGTTTTGTACCCCAAAATGGGGTTTTTTGCGTTTTTCACATGTAATTTTTAAAAATTTCTAATTTTATATTTCACCATTAGAATTAGCTTGAAAAACTGCACAATGTAGTTCCTTAAAGTTTTTCTCTATCTCCAACGGTCACCGAGATATAAAAAATCTAAACACAGTACATTGTATTTTGAGGCTCCAATGTTAATCTTATGGAGGATAAGGAAAAATTAATATTTCACTTATTCACCAATATTTTTGGATAAAACTTGATATTTAGCTTCATGTGGTTGAGGTTCATCCATTTATGCTTAAAAATCTTAGTTTATGTGTTTATCATGGCAGCAAACCTGCATACTCTTTTCCCATGTTAATCATATGAAGAATAGGTAAACACCTTTATTTATGGACAGATGTTGATGAAAGTTGGTATGAATGTTAAGAATAAAATTTTTGATGGTATAAATGCCTATTCTCAGTGTTCCTCACAGCAGCAAACCTTCACACTCCTTTCCATGTTAATCTTATGGAGAATATGCAAACAATTCTCATGTTTATCGACATATTTTGACCAAACTTGTCATATATTATTATTATTATATTATTAATTTGGAAATTCGCTGAGTACGCAGGTCTGCTGCGACGGGGGTATTGTTATATAAGGTCTCTGATCTGTAGTATAATGTACTTGTTTGTCATCACAATTGCTAATAAGCCTATTTAAGTTAATGTTCAAAATAATGTAGACATAGACCTAATTGTTAAATAATTCTTTATTCTAGTTTAAACTCATTGTGACAATTTGACCATGTAAATTACACTAAGTTGTGTTTAAGTGCAATAAAGAAATTTGAATTTGAATGTAGAAACATTCAGTGATTCTACTTAAGATAAATCAACTGGAGATAAGTTGTGTCCTCAAATATAGTTAGGCATAACTTTAATATTCTTACTGAAAACAAAGAGTTAATTTGGTAGTGTCTCTTATTTATCACACTGTACCTGTGCTTTTCCTGGAAGGTCATTTTATCAAGATAACCAATCAGGCTACGACTTTCTTTTCTACCATTTAAATCTTCATAACCAATAACCTTAAAAAAATCTTAACTTTAACCCTTTAAGGAGTAACGACGTTTTAAAACGTCGTTATTTGAGAGCTGTTAAGGAGTAAGGGTGAAAACTCAAAACACACCTCAAGAGTAAAATATTTTTTTTTTATTTTCACTAAATTACATTGCAACATGGAGTAAGTATAGTTAGAAACGTGTTTTAGGTTCAAAATTCCTAAAATAAACATTTTAGAACTTTTTTCAATCAATTTTTCAATATTTAAGCCTTCAATCAAAGTAACTAAGAAAGCACCGAGTAATGTCTAGCAAATGAATAACTCTCAGCTACTGAGATACAGACGTCAATAATAGGGTGTGTAGAACGCTTTCACTTTTATTACCCGCTGAACCTTCAGTGCTATAAATAACAGGTCTAATAAAACTTCATGCCGCGCCGCCACTTTTTCCGCCAAAACTTCCCGCCGCGACCACCCCGCCAAAGAAAACCTCTGCAGATTACCCATAACCTACCGAATACACCAATACACATGTTCCGCGTGTCTATGTGTCTTTAATTATCGATTTATAGCTTAAGAATCAATCTGTATCAGGTTATATGTATATACGTGTATTAGAACAAATTTCGTCAAATGACGATTTAACTTGTCGCTACTCCTTTTTGCAGAACCCTTATAAGACGTTTTAAAACGTCAATACTATTTTGATGCAAAATACGGTACTCTTTAAAGGGTTAAGTATTACTCTAAAATTACAAATTAAACTAATAAAACTCTAATAAAACTTCATGCCGCGCCGCCACTTTTTCAGCAGAAACTTCCCGCTGAAAACCCCGGCTAAGAAAACCTCCGCAGATTACCCTTAACCTACCGAATACACAAATACACATGTTCCGTGTGTCTACATGTATTTAATTATCGAATTACAGCTTAAGAATCAATCTGTGTCAGATTATATGTATATGTATTAGAACAAATTTCGTCAAATGATGTTTTAAAACTTCGCTGCTCCTTTTTGCGGAACCATTATAAGACGTTTTAAACGTCAATACTATTTGACGTAAAATACGGTACTCTTTAAAGGGTTAAGTATTACTCTAAAATTACAAATTTATTTTCATACAGTTAAGTGATTTGAAACGAGGTACTCACAATCAGGGAGTTCTTGAGTTTCTCGGTCTGTTCCTCAGCCCACTTGGCAGGCACGGCCGGGAACACAGTCATCTCAAACAGCTTGAGCAGAGCGGGCAGCGTGTAATCCGACTTGCCCAGCAGGAACTTTGGAAGTTCTATCAGCACATTCACTTCGTGCTGTGACACGAATAAGTAAATAATTGAGATCACAGAAAAAACATTAGGAGTACAAAATACAACATAGATATCTAGTATACGGCCAAATCAGTCTATACCAAGTGAGGTTTAAGGAGTGTTTCATTAATTTTATATTAAAAATACTAAATTTTGATTGTTCCCATTGGGATAAACTAAAAAAATATATGAAAAAACCCTAGTTCTAATATATATCATGGCAGAAATCCTATTTACTCATTTCCCATATTATTCTTACAGAGTTTACGTAAATCCATGTATCTCACTTATTTATAAAAATACTGGGTCAATATAGATAGTGTTTTGTGACTCTACCTATGGGTCAAGCATAGTTTCTATAGTCTGAAATAATTCATAAATAAATGTAATTTCCAGAGTACGCAGGTCTGTTGCTATGGGGGTATTTAATCTTTCAATTGAGAGCAAGTTCCAGTCATTAAGGTTTGATGGAAAAGTGCTATGGAAATTAAAAGAACTCGATGTCCACAAAATCAAAACAAAACAAAATTGTAATTAGTTTACCTTTCTATTTCCCAGATCAAAAGAAAAATTTCCAGGTTCCTTGCTCATCCAATAACGCCATAGAGTATAGCAGTAGCGGAAACCTGACAAGTTCAACTGAAACAAATCAAAACAGCTGATTACATAAAGGCTGCAGGAGACACAATCATGTTACACATTATGTTTACAGGGGTTTTAACCCTTGACGTCCTGGGTGAACTTTTTGTTACACTCAGTCCTGGGTTTGGTCTTACAGACTGCCTTTTTGAAAAAAAAAAACATTTAAAATTAATTACTTTTTACTGTTGGAAATCATTTTATTAATCTGATAAGTTATTTGAAATGTTAACTATGTGAATAAATATTAAATTAGGTTTATTGAGTACATATAATAGATGTATAAAATTAAAAAAACTTGGCCAAGGCAAAATCTGATAAAAAATGTAATCATCTTCTAAAATCATAAAAATGTAATGATAAATATGACAAAATGTATAGTTAGTGGTATTTTTCTATTTCATAGGATATGAAAATAAAAATATTTATAAAAAACATGTTATCATTAAAATTGAGAGTTGCTTAACAGCTAATTTCAGCTTATAACATAAATCTACATTCATTGCAAACTTTTGTTGTACACTTGAGGCAAACATGTTTTACATCAAAAACAAAAATGTAGGCAGTTTTTCTTATTTTAGTCAGATCACATGTGTAGTATATCCTTCTTTTATTTCAGTCTATTCGAACCGTCCTGGGTCCGGTCTCACAAACCGCCAAAATTTTCCCCAGGGCCACGAGTAGAGGCAGTTCATGATCACTTTTGAGGGATTATACAACCAGGGACGGTGGCGACGTCCTGTAATCCAGCTACTTGGAGGTCACGAATTGTGGATAGTTGTGAGAGATGGTCAGTGGATGTAGTGCTCTCATGTGTGGATTAACGTCCGCACTACGGTTGTCTGTTTGTTTTTGTGTATTACAGAGGTTATGTTTGTGTTGATCTAACTAAGTAGTGTAGTTTTGGTACACAGTTAACAGTAAGTTAACAGTAAGTTAACTGTGTACCAGAAAACAATGCTTCTACATTAACAAAGCTCGCGAATTCGTGTTTGTTGTCTAGAGGAGGCAATGATTGCGAATATATTTTTTGTTAAGAACATCTTATGTTTGCAAAACGAACAGTAGTGTATTGCAGGTACATCCGCGTGAAAAATGAAGGCGCTAAAATGTTAAGTTAGGTATTTACGTCTTTATTTACAAAGTATTGCAACAAATAAAGGTTTTTTTCAATATAATTTATCCATACAATTCAGAGTCCAAATTAAGTCGATCCATAAGACCAAGAGTACAGTATTTATTATTCAAGGTTTATGAGAAAAACTAGATATTTTAGTTAAAAACGTAACACATGCATCACAATTTTAATACATAAATTGCTTTAAAAAGTCACTAAAATACACCATATTTTCAAAAATTTGCCGCAGAGAGAACACCCGGACCCCCCTCTCCTGGGGGGTAATCCATAACCCCAAGACCCCCGGTGTGCGCCCCCTAGCATTTCACTCACGAGCCGCCACTGTGGAAAAGCGCTATGAAAACTAAAAGAACTGGATGTTCACAATCTCAAAACAAAACAAAATTGTAATTAGTTTACCTTTCTATTTCCCAGATCAAAAGAAAAATTTCCAGGTTCCTTGCTCATCCAATAACGCCATAGAGTATAGCAGTAGCGGAAACCTGACAGGTTCAACTGAAACAAATCAAAACAGCTGATTACATAAAGGCTATAGGAGACCCAATCATGTTACACATTATGTTTACAGGGTTTTTAACCCTTGACGTCCTGGGTAAACTTTTTGTTACACTCAGTCCTGGGTTTGGTCTTACAGACTGCCTTTTTGAAAAAAACATTTAAAATTAATTTTTACTATTGGAAATCATTTTATTAATCTAATAGGTTATTTGAAATGTTAACTATGTGAATAATATTAAATTAGGTTTATTGAGTACATATAATAGATGTATAAAATTAAAAAAAACTTGGCCATGGCGAAATCTGATAAAAATATAATCATCTTCTAAAACCATAAAAACGTAATGATAAATATGACAAAATGTTTAGTTATTGGTATTTTTCTATTTCATAGGAGGTATAAAAATAAAAATACTTATTGCTTTACAGCTAATTTCAGCTTATAACATAAATCTACATTCATTGCAAACTTTTGTTGTACACTCGAGGCAAACATGTTTTTACATCAATAGCAAATGTAGGCAGTTATTCTTATGAATGAATGAATGAATGAATGAATGAATGAAACAGAACTTTATTCCTCAACAATATAGATAATACAATTATTTAGACACAATTGACACAACCTTAACTTACACATGATGAAATAACTATTTAACAAAAATACTATGGAATAAGCCTACATGGGCAATAATGCCTGTGCGTAGGCTTAGGTGGAGTCATGAAAAATATGATGGAAACGATTAGGAATATTGTATCAAACGTTCGTCAACAGAAGAGGAAAAGAAGAATTTTAAGAATGAAAACTTTCATTCTTACATACCAAATTATCTTACTATTCATTTATAATATTTCAAGTACAAAAATAAAACAAAAATAAACCACTTAATGGAGCTCAGATGAAACTATTCTTATATTCGTCAGATCACATGTGTAGTATATCTTTCTTTTATTCAGTCTATCACCAACAGTGTCGGGTTTAGGCTCTTCAACTCCCAGTACTCGAAGGATGCATGCTCGAAAGTTCATACGTCAACCTCGTGTTCTGTAAACGTCGCTACAATTGTTGTTTCACCATCCAAATGAATCCAATTCACTTAAAAGTAGAGGTGTGCGGATAGTGAATTATTTTTTCGGATCGGATTCGGATCGGATAGCTCAGATTCGGATCGGATCCGGATCGGATAGTTTGGGTTCGGATCGGATAGTTTTCGGATTCGGATACTCGCAATAAAAAAGTGAAATCAGACTTATCTAATAATAATAAATTAGGAAAAAATCAATAAAATGTTACCTATCAAAATTATTAAATGGTACATAAAAAATCATAAATTCTTCATAGGATGAACAACAAAACTAAAATTTTTACTTCACTGCATTTAAAATTAATAATAATAATAATAATAAGTTTATTCCATCAATAAATACAAATTTACAAAATAACAATTACCAGTAACAAATTTTAATATGGCGTAATTCACAAATTAAATCAACAGAAACCTTATAATTCGCCATTAAATGACATCAACTTTCTACTAATTCATCAATTCATTCTACTAATAATCAACTAATTCTCAATTTTATTTCACGATTCAATTATTTTATTTATTACAATGATAAAAACAAATCACCATTAACAAAGAATTAAGATTTGACAGACGCCGTTGGCTCGATGCCATCGGCTATCTGCGTATCGGCAAGGGCAGTGACAAGTGACAGTCGACAGTGCTATCAAACAAAGGCCTGTGCGCAGGCGCAGAGTTGGAATATTTGGCAGATAAAATACCCCGATCGGCTGTGTAACAATATTGAAACTCGTGAAATTATGGTACCTCGTCGTAATCTAGTTAGTTATTCATCTTAAAATTATCTAAAAATGTAAAACTAATAACGCTTAAATTCATTTAACAAAGATAAAATGTAGATTGAAAACAAGTGGAAAATTTGTTGGTTATGTGAACACTGAACGACGAAATAGGCCAAATGTAAATTTGGCAACACTTTATCGTATTGCTCAAACCCGGAGTAGTTGAGAATGCGATAACTAAACAATTGATCGTCTACGTAGACGATCAGAATGAAGTAGTATTATTTTTGCCGGAAACCCCGTCGCAAAACGAGCTATTATGATGGTTTGTTACCAGTAACATTAAATCAACAATTCAAGTTTTTTCGTAGCCGAAATGAAATTTTATATGGAACAATATCAAACCGCAATCTGATACTCGGTGCAACTATCGATGACGCTATGCTTTGTATTTCAAAATGCAATATCGTGTTGAACTTACGGTTACTTAAATGCGTAGTTGAAGAATCGAATAATCATACCGCATCCTCGGACCGCCCAATGACGTTCTTACATTCCGATTGGATATGAATTGCGTAATTTCGTCATCTGCGGTCGTCATTCGTCATTCGAATCGCTATAAGTGTATCGCGTCTACCAGTCAACGACATTTTTTTGATGAAAGACTACGTAATTTCGTCGTCTTATCAAGGTTTAAGCAAAAATTATTCCAGCTTCGCGGGTATTAACTCGACGAAAATCTCGTTGTTTTGTTCAAATTGCTGTATTATACAGTCTATCCGAAAATTTGGATATTTATCGGATCGGATATCTTAAATACATTCTGATCGGTTTCGGATATCCGATCCGATCCGAATCCGAACCGAATTTTCGGATATCCGCACAACTCTACTTAAAAGAGCATCCTTGTACCAGTTTTCAAATCTCTTCAAAATCCAAAACACACACACAAGACAATGGTCCGGACTCACAGACCGCTGATGACAAACAATCTATAAATATTATGACCGAAAGACAAGTGACAATAGGGATCGGTTTCGGTGGTGGGGAGGGAAAACTTCCTGGCATGGCTGGGGTCATCGTCTTTTGAAGCCCTTAAATTCAAATAAATAAATAGCTCAAGCGGTCTGTGAGACCGCACCCAGAACGTTAAGGGTTAAATATTGATATACCAAAGTAACCCAGAAATAACCATGATGTATTAAAATGTTTGTGTTCCTCTAAGGCAGGAATCCTCACAAGGATTTCACTTAGAGCCAATTAACAATTGTACAAAATTTTCCCCAGGGCCACGAGTAGAGGCAGTTCATGATCGCTTTTGGGGGATTACTCATGATCAACCGGGGGTACTGGTAACGCGGATCAATTTTGTAAATAAAAGGCTAAAAACATGAATCATTGAACATGAAGCTAGATGAAGGACATATTTCTTTAGCTGTGACCAAGAAGTCTACAGGTACGAGAGACATACAGATTAGAGCATAAGAGTAATAATATCTATTAAATAAATAAGCTGGCAATGTATTTTATTTAGATTAGGAAATATTACACAGTAAAGTTCGGTTTATCCGAATTAATGTGGAGAACCCTAAATATATAACAGGATATAGACACAGATGTCAGACAACAATCGAGAATAGCACATGCAATATTAAGTGCTGTAAACTGCAAATAACTAAAGTACAGTGAATAGCCGCAAAATATCACAGGCCTTTAACGTGTTAACCACAAAATGGGTTTACGTCTGCAATTTTGAAGGTGCTCAAGATTGCAAGATTGGTGCTCAAGAACTTGCATTTTAAATGTCATTGCAATTTTTTTACCCTAATCTGGATAAGCCGGAATCCGAATAATTCAGATCCAGATAAACAAGACTTTACTGTATATAGTTATAAAGTATTTTATTATTTTTCTCACTAAATATTTTTTATAACTATAATGTTTTGTTTTAATTTAAAGGGCCACATAGTGAGGATGTTTTCTCTAAGATACATTGTAAAAAGATTCCTATATTTAAAATTATATTAGTCAAAATAAACCTAATATCTGCTGAAAATTCAGAAAAATGTTAGGCCTGTTAATAAGTTATGTACAGTGTACACACCAACTTGGCCGATGATGTCGTCTGCTCCTCCATGTGTGTGACGGCCTGAGTGATCAACCCCTTCATCTCCGCACTGACACAGCTGACCCTCAAGTCTCCTGGCTCGTCCACGTAACAAACCTTCACCTCCTTCATGTCCACCTGCACAGTTACAAAATACCAGAGGTAATTTTACCTACAGTATTGAAGGATATTCACATCTTGAATTGTACTGGTAATTATGTTCACCACCAACTACAAAACAGTCCAGTTTATTAGTAATTTTGTGTTTGCAAACAAAAAGTCCCTATGCCCTCCATTAAATAAAAAGAGAAAAATATAGAATTTCATTTCTACCAAACTTAACATGAAACATTGTGTTTTGAAATGAACTTCCTAGGACATTCATACAATTTCAGGTTTTTAATGTCTTTTTTTAAATGGTTTAAATACCTCTATCTGTAGCAATCCTAGTCAGTTGTAGTGGGAACTATAGTTTCGGCTTAGATTAGGCCATCATGAGGCACAAGGATACTTTTCTTACTTCATACGAAGATCGTCAAATTTTAAATTTGAATTGATTGCTACAGATAGAGGTATTTAAACCCTTTAGTTTATTCTCAGCAATCCGGAGGCTTCATAATATTATAATGTCTTTTTTTATCTGATTTCTGATTCCTGACAATGAACAATTTATGCAAATAGATTGTTAAAAGCTCTGAGTTATTTAGTTTATGTGAACTATAATACCTTACTCTTAAATACACAAATTTCATTGGGATTCTGTAAAATAGTAGCTAGACAGTTCTGTTGAATTGTTTTTGTTTTTCATTTGAGACAGGGTAAAAATAATCATAGTTCACTAGATATTCAGTTTACCTAATCTTTTTCAGACATCTTGTATACATCAGACATCTCCGTATACAGTAGTGTGCAGTTTACTGCACACTACTGTATACTGAGTCAAAAGTGTTTATTTTAAAAAACACTTTTAGAAATCACAACTTAAAAAAGGAAACAGCATACCAATAAACAATAAAAAACTAACAATGTATAGTTATGATTTATACGACTTTATTTCGAAGATCCGTTTAACTTTAAATTCAAGTTACACACCACAATATGGGTTGGATTCTAATAACTTTTGACTCTTACATGCGAACAGTTGCGTGTCCTGTAATCAAGCTACTTGGAGGTCGCAAATTGTGGATAATTAAGAGCGATGGTCGGTGGATTCCCTGGTGTAGGACCGTCTGCACTATTGAATACTATGTTCATTTGCTAAGACCATCCTCATAATAGGACCAATTTACAATTCAGAAGAAAAAGAGGTTCGGATCCCAAGTTAAACTTCAGGACCTTAAATGGCATTGGCTGTTGTGTTACTAATTAACAGTCCTGTCCCAATGCCAGCCTTAGTCAGTAACAAGTCTACAAGACCGCGCAACAATCACCTTACACTCATTTCTCATTCATACTTGGCTTTAAATACCTGGGAACATAGCCATTAAAAGTTGATTTGATCTAAAGCAAAACGAAATAATGTCATGGTAATCAATAAAACTAAAATAACTTAATAAATGCAGAATGGTAGGATAATATAGAATGCTAGCTACTTTGGTGTCCAGTTTCAGCTGGTCAACATTGCCAGCTACCAGGAGCTTCAGGAAGGGTGTGATGTCCTCCGCGTACCGAGTCATGGTGCCGGCCGACACCATTGAGGGGACCTTCTCCTCTCCTGTGCGCCATGTCATGCCCTTGGTGCTGATCAGCCCTGAGGAACAAGCAATGCAAAAATAAGGAGTTATCATTCAGATTGTGACAAAGTTATTGAATTTTTACAAAGCTTTCATCATCTGCAGGTCAAACTACACATAAACTAAAGCCTACACCAAAAAGTACCTATACCTAAGTATAACCTACAACTAAAGTCGTCCTTACAGAATTGGTGTCTGGGTGATAGCAATGTCACCATATTTAACTTGACTTGTACACAAAGACGTTACACGTTCATAACAAAACGAACTTAAAACTATGTTTTAATTCTCAGACGAAAAAAAAGTTACTGTTTTTGATTATAAAAAAAACCTCAACTGCCCATCACCATAGGCCGAGGGCTGGTGCGGTGAATTAAAGACAGTGAGGTTCCATAGCGGTATTATTCACATAGGCAAGCCAGAAGTAACCGCTTATGATCCGACAGCCATGATGAGTCGCCAGCCACTGGTTTTGATCCAGCAAACTTTGATTTAGTGGGCCAGAGCATTAACATACCCCTGATTTTTCATCGTACAGATCAAATGAGGCAGCTTTTGTGCATATAGATAAATATCATTAAATATAATAGAATTGAGAACAGTTACGTTTTTTAAACTCCTCTGGATTTAATGTGGTGACAAACACACCTAGACTGACTTGGCATTATAGCTAGATTATTGAAATAGCAACTCTACCACAGGGTAGGTATTTTTAAGCCAAATATGAATGAGGATTGAGTGTAAGATGATTGTGGCGCGATCTTGTAGTCTTGTTACTGATTAAAGCTAACATGTTCCTTAGACAGAACTGTTAATCAATAGCCCAACAGCTGATGGCAATTAAGGGACGTACAGTTTAACGTGGAATCCGAACCATAGCATCTGAATTACGGATTGGTCTAAATTATGAGGATGGTCTGTCTGATCTCACATATCAAACACTTAAAAATCCTAATTTTTTGATAGATTATTAGGCTTTTTTAAACCTTTACTGCTTTGATATGACTATTGTAATTTTATAACAGCCACTCTTTAGTACCAATAATCATTACAATATATACAAAAAAATAGATTTCTATATTTGCCTAAATCAAGCATAATAATTTTGAAATATTTAAGAATTAAACAATAGATATTTTCTAATACTACGGAGAGTTTGAAAACTCATTAGGCCTACTGTCCTAGGTTGAAAAATGCTAAAAAATATTTACTTATAAAAGACATTGCACTTCCTTATAAAAATTGGTAAACAAATACCACATTAGTGTGTTTACCTGTAGTAGGTTTGTGCCCATATATACCGCAGAAGTAACCTGGCATCCTTGTTGATCCTCCAATGTCTGTGCCTATTCCAAAAGGCGAGGCGCAGGCGGCTATTGCAGCAGCCTAGAGAGAATTTAACCAATTTATTCTATAATTGAAAGTATTTATTTATTATTTATATTAAATAGTTTGTATATAATTTTCGATAGTAAATTTAGTTGGAAAATTGAAGACTGTGATGGCTATAAATCTAACTCAACTTCTTTCATTCTTTTCTTCTTTCTTTGGGTGTATTTGTATTTGTGAGTTATGTGTCTATGCATGTATGTAAAAAAAATAAATTTTAAAAGCGTTGAATGCCAGATGAAAACCTCTTCTTGTAAGTAGGAACTAGTTGTGACTTCAGCAACTTAAACTGCTATAAAAAGGTATTTATACATTAGTCTGTGCAATTGGTGACCTTCATCAAAATTAAAGTGGTTCGGAAGTCTTAGCTGAATGGGTAGAATACTGACCTACCACACAAAAGACCTGGGCTCAATTCCCGGTTATGACATATATGAACTTGAAATTGTTTGTTTGAAATTCATAACAGCGATGGATTTTTGATTATTTATTTTCCATTTATTTGGATTCTTCCTATCGCTTCTAGTGTTTTAAACAACGCTACTTTTTGGGAGGTAAAGATAACTCCTCCCGTTGTCAAGTAAAAAAGACCCTACTACGTCTAACTAAAACATATAATTTATCCTAACAACATTATTTCCTTACGTTTATAACATGCAATGAAAACATAAATATACTACTTAAATATGAAAAAAACACAGACATACATCAATCCTTAATTTGTAACGGGAAGCATAGTGTTGTTTAAAACACTGAAAGCGATACGAAAAGTCTGAAAAAATGGAAAATAAATACATATGACATATGAAATTTAATTTCTCAGACTGCCATCGTACTTCGGAGGGAACGTTAAGCAAACTTTAAATGTAACACTAGGCCTTAGCCAGGAGGTTACACAAGATTTAATTACTTACTATCAACATTCTGACCCACCTCTCCACCGGAAGATCCTCCAACAGTCCTGTTAACATTGTAAGGGTTGTTGGTTTGACCGTAAACATTATTGCGTGTTTCCTGCCATAGATTCAGTTCTGGTACATTAGTAACAGCCAACAATATAGCTCCGCTCTCCTTCACTCTTGCCACAATATCAGCGTCTTCCTTGGACTTTGATCCTTTGCGAGAAAGCAGCCCGTATGTGTTGTTCATTCCTGAAAATTTGTTAAATTAGATATTAAGATTATTGTTAGTCTTAGATATTAAGAGTCTTCATCAGTATACTTGAAATTGTAATTGTTATGGAAACTAGGCAATAGGCATCTTGAGCTAAGTTTGTAATTGTAGAAAAGTGTAAGGTGTATCAAGCTGAATGTACTTCTTACCAACAGCATGTGTGCTTTCTTTTGACGTAAACGGAACACCGAGGAATGGTTTCTTCTCTTTCAACTCTTCCTCACTCATAGTAGTAGAGGCAAGAAACTCATCAACCTTTCTTGCCTCTTCAAGGGCCTCCTTGAACCTTGTGTCTACAATGCAGTTCAGGTCAGCGTTGACCTGTTCCATTCGTTCAATGCAACTTTTAACTAACTGTTCTGATGAAAGCTGGAAAAATCAGAAATACGATTATATAATAGTTCCGTCAAGAAATATTCTAAAAGTGCAACTCTATTCTTTAGATATGAATGACAACAGACTACAATGCAGTAAAAAGATGAAAAAATCACTGTATCAGGATTTTTTGTGGTTTGTAATGATAAAAAAGGTTAGATCCTGCTGCTAGCCCACTGACGTGTCCAGTGTAGTTTAAATTTTCCGCGCTTAGTAAAAGAAGAACTTGATAAAGAAGTAATATTGGGTTATTAGGTACTGTTGTGTGGGGAATAAACTGCTCTTTTGTGGGGTATTTTTAGTTTTGCTATAATCCCTATGACATCCCTGCAGTGAACGACCAAAGTAAGTTGTGTTAAATTCTCTCCTGTTTACCCATCTGTTGCGTCGTTCTGTTTATGTGGTGTTTGTAAACAATGTTGAACCGGGCTATTATTTCGCTTAGACATGATGAATTAGGTGAATATTTGGGTATTGATAATTGAAGTGGTATTTTGGGAGTGGATTTCAGTGACGACTTGTATGATGGAGTGGATTTGCGGGGACCAGCTAACACGTAGCTAGGCAATGTTTAAAATTGTTATTTATAAATGTTTTGTTTTGGTACGAGAGGTTAGGTCACTGAAATACATTCACTCAACCTATTTGAGTTCTTATTACCCTTCAGATTTATTGTGTGGTCTTATCTGTGCATCAATAAATTGGGTTTTTGTATTTTACAACCTTTGTTATATTTACACGCAAGTAATAAATTATACAGCTTATGCCATAACTTATGTATATATATATATTTGTGTGGGGAATCAAATTTCCTACAAGAAGAGTTTATTTGACATTTGTAAAAGTGTTTTAGTTATTTTTTATGAACCTATCCAATACTATAATACGAGCAAGGTTTGTATATATCCAATACTATAATACAAGCAAGGGTTGTATAAATATATATATACATTTGCACACGGATCTCGAAGGAAATTCTAACGCACACGGCTCTAAGGAATTTCTTTATATTTTGGAAATAACTAATTTCCGGGTAGAAAATAAGTTCTAGATAGGTCTAATGTCCAGGAAAAGTTTTGTTCTCTTGTAATATTAAGTTTAAAATTTAAAAATTTAACGTTACGCTTATGGAGGATCAAATGTAAACAATAATACAAACCAAAACATTTGTTTATAACCGTTTGACAGTTCTTGATTGAAGATGGTGGGGAACAATATGTGAATAGAGGTTTTTCATAAATATTTATTTTGTGTATGTAATAAATGCAAAATTATCAAGTTACTAAACAATTTGTAAAAGCTAAAGGGTAAAATAACCGTGCGAAATAAAAGCAGAGAAAGGTATTTCCAAAATCTTTCGTGTTTTGATAGAAAACGTATTCATTGTATTGCTTGAAGCCACTGTAACAAACCAATTACAGTGGAACTTGGATAATTCGAACTTCTGTAATTCGAAAACTTCTTTATTTCGAAGTTTTGTCTTGGAACCTAGCATTTTATATAAAAACAATGTTAAAATATCTTGGTTAATTCGAATAATATTTTGGATAATTCGAAGTCAGCGGAAAACTATGTGTGTATAAGTGAACAAGTCATTGTGTGCGATTTTCCAGGAAACGACGTTGCTTCCTGTCCTCAGACTATTTTTAGCTACTACTCATAAATCACAACATTGACATCTGTGTGTATCATTTGTGGTGTTTGCTCGATATTCGCTCTGCTTTCATGTTAACACGTCGTATGATGGCTTCGTCAAAAACCTACAAATCTCTGACGTTGCAAGAAAAAATAGCGTCATGGAGGTAAAAGGATTTGAAAAAGTTGTAATAGCTAGTTTCGGGATCCCTCCAAAACATTATTGACATTTAACAAAAATTAGGATTTTTAATCAATAATATCTTCATTAGTAACTTTTTTAATATACAATGTTAAACATGATGTTTGATTGTTATTTCAACCACTTGTATTCTCTAATTCGAATTTTTATAACTTTTTTTTCTGGTCCCTTGAGTTCGAATTATCCAAGTTCTACTGTAAAATAAATTCAAATTAGTCAATGAACATCAGTTCACAGGCTTATAAAGCAATGTTTA
The DNA here is from genome assembly GCA_023375725.1 of Nephotettix cincticeps. NCBI lineage: Eukaryota > Metazoa > Arthropoda > Insecta > Hemiptera > Cicadellidae > Nephotettix > Nephotettix cincticeps. The sequence goes on from CM041790.1 coordinate 57,943,996, forward strand.
CAGTAAATGTTGGCTAAAACTAGGTGCTAAGTTGTATCGGCGCTATTATTTCTGTTATCCATCTATACGCGTTGGTCCTCATGGAGTCGCGTCCCATCATTAGGGCGTACGGCTATATTAATTATGTATTAAATCGATTTACATAAAGTTTTCATTGAGTGATAATGTGTAATTTTTTAATAGGACAATTAATTCTATACGAGCAAAGCTCGGTCACCAGGTACTGCTTTTAAAATACATGTAAAATTTTTAATTTTTTTCTATAAAAAAATTACAACCGGTATTGACATAAAAGATACATTATTTTCAGAACCTACTGTTCATTTTGAACAAAAAAGTGTAAACATTTGATAAATAACTAAACTCTTTGAATTAAAAAAATCTTTTAACATTATACCTGTCCTGAGTATACCTTTGGAACCTTTATACCTTTATACCTCCTTTATACCTTTGGAAAACCTGGGACTCGAGAGTTTAAAGAATCCATTATAATTAATTGTGTTTTTTAATAGGCCTCTATCACACAATAGTCCTTCTATATTTTTCAATTGTTTTACTGAGTTTACATAACCTATGTGCATAGCAAATTCTCAGACAGGTCTCGATAAAAAAAATTTAGTTAAAAGATTAATTTTATCCACAATCTAAGTAGAGTAGAAACAGGCAATGTTAACCTAAGCTTGAGTTACATAAATCATTCCAAAATTTCAATATGACTCACCTCTTTTTTTCTTATCTTTTCTGCCAAAGCTGATGCGCTTTGTACCAAGTAGGAATGTCTAATGGGGGCAATCAGTCTTCTATTTCCATCATCGTAGATGAACTGATAAATAAAGTCTACCACACTGTCAACAACACGGTGGATGAGCCAGATGATCCACTGTATGAAACTAATTCTTCTTCTTTTCATAGATTTATTACGATGATTTTTTGAAGTACTTTTATTTTTCTGAAAAATATAATTATGTTTTTAATTTTTGGTTTATTTAAGTAGATATATTTTGCTATAGTACTGAACATATCCAACTAAGACAGCAATGGGAGTTTAAGGAGTTTTAACACTTACGGCTAACGCCTTTAGGCACAATCAGTCATTTCGCCAAATTTATGCTGTAGTTTCCAAAACAACCGAGAGTGTGTGGTGATGTTGATTAAGCCTCTATGCTCTCACAAGCCAATAAGCCGGCTTTGTTGAAATATTTGGTGACTGAAATTAGTTGTTTTGCTACTTTGGCCAGTATTCGTTCGCTCCTGTACTGTGGCTTAGGCCTACAGATACGAGTCATTGCGGCAAGCTGTTTTCAGTTTCCAAAACATTGTTTGTTGACATCCATTTTCAATCCAATGTGACATCCAATTTGTGATAATTTGTTTTGTGTTTTAGGAGTAAACAGTTGGTATTTTGCGAATGTAAATGATAGAAATTTTTGTAATAGCCTATAAGTTTTATATTCAAACACTTTAAATTTTTTGAAAAATCACTTTTTAGATAAAAAAATGTTAATCAAGTAAAAATGAAGCATATTTCTGTTTCCTACTTTATTTAAACTACCTAAATCCAAAAAGAAAAATGGGAAAATAATATTTTCATTTTTCAACCTAAATGAGCAGGGAGGGTGTGGCATGGTAAGGTTTAAATTTTCAGGTAATTTTAGTTAGAGTGAATTAAAGAGGTAATAAAGTATATAGGGCTAAAAAAACGTTACCAACATGTACCAGTTAAAAATTTTTTATCATAGACACAGTGAAGCCAAATTAAAATAAGGTCCTTCGGAACAGTTGATCAACGTGGTCATGAAATATTAGGGGGTTAAAATGTGTGTCAGAACTATATCCATAGTTTGTTTCCTGTCAGCCAAGGATTGTAAGTACATCGCCAAATTGAAAAATTGATAATCTAAGTATAAAAGAAATTACAAAACCTGATCTTGAGTATATAAACGCCCCTTGTATTAATAGGGAACAGTCCAAGCTCTGGTGTTGTTGCAACTTAACCTCCTTGCTTATGTTTTTAGGTAGGTTATTTATAAATGGCCCAATAACAAATTGCTACTGGATCCTGAATTTAAATGATTAACCTTGGGTTGGGTAACCACACTACCCACAATGTCAATGTTAATGTTTACGTAGGTATCTAACACATAAATAATATATTTCTCTACACATATACACACACTCACATAACATAAAAAACCATAAGTGCTGGAGGCCCTAAACCTTATATAAATCCACTCTCAACAGTCTCCAGCTCACATTTTAACAGAAAACCACATTCTCCCTATATTAAAGATAGAAGGAATTGAGTATAAATTTAGATTACAATATTCACTTGTTTTTTTTAAATTGATCTCAAATGAACTTTTATCAACCTAATTAAGAAGATCCACTCCGCGGAAGAATTGTTTTCTAACATTTTAGTAAGATTTTAGGCTAAAATATGACACTCTGAAACCATCCCATTTAGGAGGAGAATTGGGATTCTGGGCAGGGAAAAATCACTCAAATGCTTTTATTTCACTCTCTAATAACGTAATCAAGCATAGAAACTTTGCAGAAGAATGTTTTTCCGACGTTCGCTAACACTTTTTGACCGAAATAAGACAACTTTAAACCATCCAGTCAAGCTTGGCAACTGCGGGATTTGGGGTTCAGCGCAGGGAGAAACGGGATATTTTTTAAAATCTGGGTAAAAAAGGGTAAACATGACCTTCGATCAATACACGTTGTGTTACATAGTAATATACTCAATATTGCTGACATACTCTGCAGAGTTAAGTAATTTATAACCCGTTTCTCTCCGCCCCAAACCCCGATTCCCGCAGATCACCAAGCTTGACTGGATGGTTGAAGGGTGTCATATTTAGTTCAACAACCATTAGAAAAAAGTTCTTGCACGACAAAGTTATTCTTCTTAATTATGTTATTACAGAAATACATTCAGGTGATTCCCCCCAACCAGAATCCTGATTACCCAGCTAGACATCTTCTAGGTTGTTAAAAAGTGAATAATTTTCATTCAAGATCGATTTAAACAAGTGAATATGGTAATCTAAAATTTTATCAGGAATTGAAATTCAATGTGGGTTTTTATTTGCAAATAAAGAGTATAAACCTAACAAATCAATAATAGTAATATAACCTAACAACCCCGATGACTGGCACATTCATCATTAAAAGGTTTGAAACTAAATGGTACTTACTGGTATTGACATGATTATTTTCTTATATCAAAAGAACGACTAGGGTGAAACACTACTCCTAAATACGACTTAATCTTGTTCTTTGTTACTTTCGCTTTGTCTGAAATGAGTAAACCTATAATGACATGACCGTGATTTATAATTTGACATAGACTCACAAGCACAAGTCACTACTCAGGTGAAGACTAAAATGTTAAGAGTGACAGATCGACAAAGAAGCAAAAAAGCTACACCATAGATGATAGAAGAACCAGAGAGGAACGGTATCCGTTCATCTATGGAAGAACCAAGAGCTTTTCTAATATAACTGTACATTCCATAATTAATTTAATGGCTTGTATTAATTTTTATTTCTTCCAAAAATGAATACATCTTGTATCATAAATTTAATAATTAATGATTAAAATTGATATAGCACATACGCTGTGTAGCTCCATAGAGTATAAATATTCAAATAGATATTTATCTTCTATGGTAGATGTGCTTTGTCATGGTTAGCTAATTAGGAAAATTTTTATTGTTGTGGACCAATAGAATTTAAGTTTTGTCTCGTCATTTCCGCCTGCTAATCACCGTGGCGAATAAATCTGTTCACTTTGTACAGCACATATTTACTTTTTAGAATTAATCTTTAACTTCTTAAGAATTTACACGCTTTGTCGGTCCCATTCTGTTATACCTAAACACGTAGCTTTGACATTTTTAGTTTTTACACGTTTAAATAATAGAGCAACAAATAATAGGAGCACTAATTTACTCTCTGTTTTTTCATTCCCAGAATAGAATATTTAAATTACTTATATTATAAACCAAACCCCTGCTAAAATTAATCCAACCTAAGGTATTAATTGCATAATATACAGTCCTATTTATTTTACTTTCCATAAAATAAAATTGATAAGAGTGAAATGATAACAGGGCGACTAAAAAAATGTAGTTCTTAATTTTATAACTAAAGAAATCTTGTCACCCTCATGACTAAACCCTGTAACCATTGGCAAATTATGTAACATATAATTCAGAGATAATTAATAACAACTCATCAATAACATTAATTAAGATTCGTAATAAGGGACTATATGTATCAATTCATTATTTAAACCAGGGAAATATTTATATAGAGCTACTATACAATAAATCTATACAGTAATAAAGAGAGGTTCAATGTAGGGTTAATAAAAAATCACATACTATAATAGGTTTTGAGGTTAATAAATCTAAGGATTAGTTAATATCTTTAGTTCATCTGAGATAAATTTCACCTTCTGTGTCTCATAAGAATGATTACAATATTCTCTCAGCTATAAAATGCTTATATTATGTCAAAAGTTATAATAATATATTTAAAAATATTTTCTCAGCAATAGGCCCTACAAGAGCTAACCCGATGTACATCATTATTTGAAAATACAAGATGAGTTTTCAAGATAGGGTTGGCATGAAATATAATTAAAATAAAAATGAGCCATGAAAATGATTAAAAGTTATGCACTATTATTTTGCACACACTTTATGTTCCTAAGTTAAAAAATTACTTTATCAAAACTTTTGTACACAGTCCTCAATTAAAATTTAATGTACCAGAATATTCTGTTAGATTCCTGATTAGTGGGTCCATACAGGAAAGTATCCAGGTTATATAGTTTATTATTAAAATATATTCGAAACTATACTTATTAAAAATATTCTTTAAGTAATTCCATCTTAGGGTAAAATATTTAAAGTACACATTTTTGGAAAATCTGCCTGGGGGAGTATAAGCTCCAGGAATCCTCTCTCCAGAACAGACACCAAAATGCCAAGGTTTCAAGCTGCTGCGGCTAAACTCAGGTAGGCAGTCACCACTACACAGTAGGTCACCACTAGCAGCAGATTTAGGTTTTTTGGAGTACCTTCAATTGGCAAATGCCAAGCGTGACACACCACCGCTTGCAGTATAGTATCGGCCGGGTTGGGGCGCGCTTCCTACCCGATAAATTACATGATGATCAGTCTTAAATATGCCATTCAGTAAAACTGGCGAGCGGACGTTGCATAAGAGAGCTAATTATTTAAGTAATATAATTTTTTTTAATTTTATCAAATTATTTGGAATCTGTTTTGTTGGGAAAATAATAAGTAAATCTTTTTTCAATCAAGTTTTTATTTACAATCTTTTACTATAAGAACAATAGGTAAATTTTACAAGAGTGGAGAACATGAGAATGAATTAAGCACCTTTGTACTAACATATTAACCATTTAATACTGGTCATTAATTTGAGCACAACCTAGATACCAGGCTATTTCGGGTCTTTTTGTAACGGTTAACAAATACCTTTGTAATATACACACCAATAGTAACAGAGCTATATAAGGGTTGTTAGAAAAAATACCTCCTCTGTAAAAACACATTTGTAAAAAATTTAAATTTTTTACTTTGAATTTGTTTTTGCATTATATGAAAAATAAGAAAGGCACACAAGAGTATGTTTTTGTTAGTCAGAATCTTAAAATGAATAAAATAAAAAAAATTCAAAAGAAATTAAAATAACTAAGTAATATTAGTTTATATATAACGTGACATACTGGTTTTTATTTAGTTTCTATGCTTCTGTAGGCACTATGAATTCATACAGTTTTATCAGTTTAATTTTGACATTTTTAGTTTGGTTTATCTACAATATGAAAATATTATTCATTATGAAAATATCAAATAAACTCTCGATTCAATAAACTGCAGGTCATTATGACAACAATCGACAGTAAATACACATTACCATCATAGTAACTAGGGACGCGAAACAGACGCTATAGCAGCATAGATGATAGAAGAACTTATATTTATTTATAAACAATGCCTACACCAATCAACAATGAAATAGCAGATGAGCAAGAGCAATAATAATAATAATATTTCACAAAAATAAACGGTTTCATTGGACTGGCACATTCTTTCTCTCTAAAGTAAATTTAAAATAAACGGTACCAGTGGACTGACACACACTTTCTCCCTTAAGTAAATTTAAAAAAGACAATCTGTAATAAAACTCTCATGTTCTACAAAGTTATTCTAAATATCATTTAATAATTAATTGTTCAAATTGTATGGGGGAACCCCCCCCCCCCGGTAATACCAAGCTTTTTTGAGCTGGTTTTGTTCGGTGATTTGACCTTACACTTCATACCAAGTTTCATGGAAAACGGTTGGAAAGTAAGGAAGAAATTGATTTTTTTATATTCTCCATAAGAATAACATTGGGCGCTTTCAGACAACGTACTGCGTTTATCGTGGACAGTAAATTTAACTTTTCTCTGGAACCGTTAGTCGTAGACAAATAATTCAAAATACTAATTTGTTTAGTTTTTTAAGCTGGTTTCAATGGTACCAGTCAAGTTATACTTTACTTTTATTGTTTTCGCTGAAAATTTAAAAATTTGATTTTTTGACATTTAAAAGCCCATAACTTTTGAACCGTCATTTTTACAGACATGCGGGTGGTGTCAAATTATTTAGTACTCTGTCCACTATAAACTATCAAATTTTAATCAAAATCGTTAGAGCCGTTTTTGAGAAAATTGGATTTTTCACGTTTTTAAGGGGTGAACTACCCTTAAAAATCAAAAATTCAAAAAAATGAAAAAAAGCCTGGAGATACGGTGACTATATATATACTTGCCAAATTTCATCTAAATCGGACCAACGGGGTAGGCTGTGGCACTGTACACATCCAGACACACACACACACACACACACACGGACGGACAGACATCACGTCAAAAACCACTTTTTTGGATTCAGGGGACCCCAAAACGGATATATCCACCCTCAACTCAAATTCGAAAATTTTGACGAAAACAATACTTTCTCCATATACTATGTATAAGGGGAGAAAGTAAAACGACAATCTGTCATAAAACTACCATATTCTTAAAGTATATCTAATTATCATTTAATAATATAATGTTTCGAAAATAATCAAATCAAATTTCTGAAAATATCTACAAGAGAAACAAAGTAAAATTAGAAAGTTAGAATTTTATGGGGAAACCCCCACACTCACCCCCGGTAATACAAAGCTTTTTGAGTGGGGTTTGTTGGGTGATGTGACCTTACGCTGCATACCAAGTGTCATGGAAATCGGTTGTGAAATAGGAAGAAATTAATTGTTTAATATTCTCTGTAAGAATAACGTTGGGCGCTCTCAGACAACGTATTCTGTTTACGATGGCCATTAAAATTTAACTTTTCTCTTGAACCATTAGTCGTAGATAAATAATTCAAAATACTAATTTTTTTAATTTATTAGGCTGGTGTTAATGGTGGTAGTCAAAGTTTTAAGCCAATTATGAATGAGGATTGAGTGCAAGATGATTGTGGCGCGATCTTGTAGTTACTGACTAAGGCTGACATGACCCTTAGACAGGAATGTTAATTAATAGCCCAACAGCCGATGACAACTAATGGAGTTTAACGTGGAATCCGAACCACGGCCTCTGAATTACGAATTGGTCTAATTATGAGATTATGAGGGTAGTCTTTCGCGGATTAACGTATCCACTCTCAACTCAAATTCAAAAATTTTGACGAAAACAATACTTTCTCCAAAAAAATGTCATTTCATTTTGTCATTTTAGTCAAGTTCTTTTTGAGAAAGTGGGGTGAAATGAAGTGGAGTGAAAATGAAAACAAACAACAAACTATTGTACTCCATGCATGTATAACTTAAAACCATAACATAACCTCGTAAATTCAATCGCAGGTTGAAATGTTTGCTTTTTAATTATTATTTGATTTATATTTTTATTATACTTTAGTTCATAACTGGGAATTCTACAGTCTTTTTAACAGTTACCAAAATGTCTTTCAAGCGTGATGGTGATGATAAAAGTCTCATAAAGAATCTTAATGTAAGTTGACTTAGATAACTAATGTAAGATAGGCTAATATATAATATTCGGACTCACAACATTTTGAAATGTATTAACAATATACGAAACTGATGAGTGTTTAAATACACCAATGTAACTGTCAAATTAAATTTGTGCCTTACCTCCGCAAGTCATACTGTACCTCTATATCTCAAAATTTTGTCAACTGACGTTTGTAAGTCGAAACGCTGGAAGCACCGATGTTCAGGTTACATTGTGTCGATGTCTGGACCATCGTCTGACTGCTGTCACAGTATACTCTTACATTGTGCGCTCAGTATTCGAGTGACAGTGAGTGTGCAAAGACAAGTGAAAATGTTGACTGCTGGTGAGACGTTAGAGATAATTATGAAGGTGAATGAAGGATGGCAAAAGAAGAAAGACATAGCTGCTAGGTTCAACATCCCAGGTAGTGCTCTGTCAACTATTTTGAAAGACCGGGCAGAAATCGAAAAGCGGGCTAGTGTTGGTAATATTAAGTGTAAGAGGAAGAGAGCAGCTGAGTTTCCTGATGTTGAATAGTGCATGATGAAGTGGTTTAAACAAAGCAGAGAAAAGAACATTCCTCTTGGTGTTCCAATAATCAGAGAAAAGGCCAAACACTTTGTAAATTCTATAGGCCATAACAATTTTAAGGCCAGTGATGGTTGGCTTGAAAATTTTAAAAAGAGGCACAATATTACGTTGAAGAAAATTTGTGGTGAGAGTGCGGTTGTCGACAATAATGTTTGTGAAGGGTGGAAGGATTTGTTGAAAACTGTCTTGAAAGACTATCATCCGAAAAATAATTTGAATACTGATGAAACAGTTTTGTACTTAAAGTGCCTCCTTGATGAAACATATCAGTTCAAAGACGAAAAATGTCATGGTGGCAAACATAGGAAAGAAAGGGTTACAATTTTATTTGCCACCAACATGACAGGTTTAACCAAGCTAAAGCCCTGTGTTATAGGTAAAATAAAGAATCCCAGATGTTTTAAAGAAGTGAATTCCTTTCCAGTTGAATACAAATCAAATAAAAAAGTGTGGATGAACAAAGAGTTATTTTCCTCGTGGTTGACTAAACTAGATAACAAGACGGGGAAAAAGAAGCGAAAAATTCTCCTGCACACAAGTCTATTCCCCCTCTAAAATGGATTAATGTGAAGTTTTTGCCATCCAACACCACATCAAAATTGCATCCGCTAGATGCAGGAATAATGAAAAACTTCAAGGCATTATACAGAACTGAAGTGGTTAAAAAATTTATTTCTGAGATTGAAGACGGAAAGATTCGCTTTATCAACCTCTTAGAGGCCTTACGGTTCGCAAAAATGTTGGATTAACATAATAGACAAAACAATAGCTAACTACTTCAAGTCATGTGGATTCAAACCAGAAGAAAATAACGCAGAAACAGAAGTTGGATCACAAATGGAAGAAGACCCGGAACGAGAGATGGAAGGTGAAGTGGAACTAAATATCAACATAGAGGCTGAGAGGAATGAGGTGTCATCAAACAATGTACCAACATTTGAAGAATTTGTACTTTTTGACGAAGGGGTGGCAGTGACCAGCATGCTAACTGATGACGAAATTATGGAATCCTCAACCAACGATGAAGATACTCCTTCTCGATTGCTTTTCTAATTTTACCATCACAAATTAATGTTTGTAACTAAATATCAATTATGTCTATGCTTTATTAATGTAATTAGCATTAACGTAAACTATAAGAAATAAAAATCACTAACCTCGTATTGCAGAACAGGAGCTTAAAAACTTAGGACGTTAGGACGGGAAGCGGCAAACAGCATCAAAACACATACCTCACTCACTGCCACTAAACGACTCACACAAAATGACTGCCTCTTGGTCAGTGACCTTGAGTGGCTTGGTGCCTTCACGGTTAGGTACGTACCCCTGCTATCTAGCTGCGTTTTACGGAAACATACTCTTGTCAGGTAGTGGGCAAGCCTCCCCTACACAAGTAACATATAGAAACATATTACAGTTTTTATATAAAATGGTGTGTATGAAATAATCCTCAAAATTAATTTTATTTTATCTTGTTTTCTTTTTCATATTTAGGATCAACGTGTGAGAGAACTCTTGGGCAGTCATGTACCGCAAGATGAAGCGAAGCTTTTAAGTAATGGAAGGTAAATTGGTTACTTGTTATGAAAAAAGTCAAATTTATAAGAATAACTGCACTTACAAATGGATGAAATCATAAAGTATTCTGTGCTGTCATAATCCTATTGATGACATTACAGTTGTAGGCCTACTACAAACGGAGGTACCCATTTTAATTTGATCGCATTTTAATTAATCGTTTCAGCAATTAATTTTGTCAAATACAAAACTAATCCTCTTTCTCATTACAATATTTTCTGAAGAATAAATATAATTTTGTTTATTATACTGTAAATAAAATTAAACATAAACGTAATGACTTTCAAATAAAAACAAGTAATATTTATTTACTTTTCTAGGTTGACATGTACAATTTGTATTCATCGACCTGTTTTTGACACAATTAACATGCTTGCAAATCATAGGAGGGGAAAACGTCATTTATCTGGTAAGCACATCACAGTTATTTTGTGTTATATTTTGAAGGTAAAAAAATAGCTCAGATTATATACTATTATAATTCATAAAGATTTTTTTGCTGTAATGAGTATGTTTCAATCATTTAAAATATAATACACGCCATTATTTATAACATCAATAATTCATTATAGTGTGGCAATATAAAACTGGGTTAAATTGTCCATTTTTGGAGATTTCAAGGACTGCAGTGGAGATGCAAGGAGTGTGGGAAAACTGCTTTTGTTTTTCAGCTTAAATTTTGGGAACGTGGATGAATTACAGATCTTGTCCATGTATCCTATGTGAAATTTTGAAAAAAGAAAAAAAAAGTTGTTTACTACTGGAAGTGATTTTTTAACGCCACATTTTTTATTTGATCTTATAAAATATGTCATTTTGGCAGTCTAAAAATGTTTAAAAATTTAGAAAAAAACCAGAATTATTATTTTAAATAGGTCACTCAGGAAGCTTGCACGAAACTATCACATACGCGTAACAAATAAGCGACACTAGGGCCAACCATTTTCATTAGATCATTTGTGATTAGTGATGTAGTATTTAGTTTGCTGTTCTCTTATTGTTGCTTTCCTCCTTATTTCTAATAATTTAATAACCTGTTTTTTCAGAGCTCAGTAAATATATTAAGTGCAAAGAAGATATTGAGAGGAAAGCCATGTTGAGAAAACAAGACCAAGCAAGTTCATCTTTAGGACACAAACACGTAGCAGCAAAGCAGAGCAGACTTAAAAACCAAAGAAAACCAATTTTGGAAGTTGCCTCCAAAGTTAAACTTCCAGATTCTTCTAGTGAGCATATTTTTTCAACAGTAAAAATCATTGCATTCACAATGAGCATTAGGCTAAATAAAAAAATATAAATATCAAAGAACTAAGAGCTAATGAAACTCAGGTTGTAAATAAGTAAATGGTTTTGGAGTTTAACATTTTTTTTGTGATTTCTTGTGTGCGTTAGGGCCGCTTTCATCAAATATAGTATGAAAATAGATCATAGAGTATAGCCAACTGACAACAATGTTTATTAAAAAAACATTTTAATGTGATAGCATTCAAGATATTTTACATTTGCAAGTTCAAACTAGTTTTCATTTAACTGTTGGCTAAGGTATAGCCAACAGTTAAATGAAAACACATAGTAGGTTACTATAGGCTGGTAAATATTTCTTAATACTCTAATTGTTTAAACTAGCCACTAAACTTAAACTCGATTTGGAGAAAGTGGCCCTTAGAGATTCAAACTAAACTTTTTTACACTTATCATTCAACTGAGGGAAGATACTATGATAAAATCTATCAGGATAATTTGAGATGCTTACATCAGTCCAAGATTGAAACAGCATATAAACTAACCTTAGATTATTATTATGCTTGTAGGCAACGAATGGTCATAAGACTCCCAGTTTCATACCGTATTGTTTGTTGATTGAGCTTATCAGTAATTAATAATTTAACAAGAATTAACAGCTACTTTAACAATTATGACGTTTTTTTAACCAAGGAGACATTTTTATAGGTCAGAACAATCCAGAGAAGAAAGCTTTGACTACAGTAAAACATTATTTGAAAAAAATGACACGAAAAACCTCGTTGGAAAAAGTTGTAGAGAGAAATCGGGAAAACTACGGGATTGATTTACAAAAGAACATCCAAGAGCAATCCTTACTGAAGCCTTCATCAAAATCAGAACAATATTTGCCGCAGCTACAAGAAATAAGCAAGTCTAAGTCTGTTGAAATTCAAGAATATGAAACGAAGCTTCGCATGTAAGTTTCTTTTTGAAAAATATGTTATCTGTGTATCAAAGTAATAAATCAGGATCACCATTATTAACCTCTTCATATTATAAAGATATACAATCATTTACTTATGTGTGATAAAAACTCAACACACTTTTTCATTAAACTGTCTTTCAAAAATGTGTTGTTAAAAAAATAATTTGCCAAATTTCTTTCACCGCTTGTGAGGAGTGAAGCCTACCTCTCTATATACAATACTCTTTATTTGCAAGTCCATTTTACTACATTTTTCCCTAACTACTAAAAGGGTTTGAATTTATTTAATAATAATTATAAGTTGATGTCCATTAAGTTCAAAGTAACATATAGAAAAATCTAAAGCTATCAGTACTAGAATATATGGGTTTAGTATGCTAAAGTTAATAGTTTATTATCTTGTTCCCTAAGGCCGGCCCCAAAAAAAATTTTGCCCTGGGGCGTCGAGAAATGCACGGGCACGGGAACACTATACACAGGACAGGGCATGGCTAAAAGACGAAGCTGTCCTAAATTATGCCCAGAGGCAAGTCGTCGCTGAGCAAAACGTTTTGCACGTTTGTGATCACGTGACATTCCCTCCTCCTCATTATCCGGCCTGCTCTCTATTTCACTGTCTAACAGGTGGTTGTATTGCGTTTCATTTATTAATAATATTTCGTTCTACTATATTGTTTAGAGTGTGCAAAGACCATGTCTTCTGTGACTGTGGTTTCGCCCACTTATAAAGAAAAACACTTTTTAGACTTGGATAGAATTTTGGTTCTGGTTAAAATCCACCCAGCCATCTACAACTTGTTACTTAAAAGCATCACAAACTTGGCGTTATGAGAATGGACAATCATACTGATTTCGACAATAATTGAACATTTGACTGAGTCGGCTCGAAAATTCCTATGTTCCTTTTCAGGTTTGTGGGGTGTATCCATACCTCTGTTGTTAACATTGTGGTCCACGAGCTGCAGATAGTTCCAAATTAACAAAAAGGTTTCCTCATCTATTTCATCACGATAAACTTACCACCACTATATTGACACTGTGCTTACTAACATCTTCAGACCGAGTTCATTGACTGGGACAACGAAGAAAATTTGCTAAATTTTTGACTTTGTCGTGCCCCACCTCATTCTGTGTGTGACAGCAGTAAGACAGTGCACCCCCTCCCCTCAGACGACCCCCTTCAGGGCAGCGCCCCGCCTCACCGATTTTGTCTGCGGCTGGCCTAAAACTTGATAACTGACGAGTTCACATTAGATATGGTTTATTAGTTTGTATATAAGAGATTTTCTCTCTTATTTGAATTTGTCAAGCTTTATTATTTTGTAATTCCAGTATAACCAGGAATAATAACTCTAAAACTGATTATGTAGTCTCACCCATGTTGAGCTTTGAAAGGCTGTTGTAAGGGAGCTATTAATACATTTTTTTGTGCCTCAATTGCAATAAAAAACCAATAGAGTGGTTATTAATAAAAGTAAAACTACAGTAAATAAGAATTTTGTTCATAAAATTTTATCTAATATATCAAAGGGGTCAGCTAGTTAGATGTCAATACTATATACTTAACTCATTTTATCTTGTATAAAACCTTTCTTTACCTATGTTTCAGGACTGGCTGGATCAAGGACTCAGAAGGAAAGTGGATTAAAGATCCAGATGTTGAATTTGACAGTGATGAGGATGATCCTCCACCTCCTCCTTGAGGGAAAAATTAATTCATAATGTTTATTTTCTTTAACTCAATTACTTTTCCATTAAATTTTTATTAGAATTATTATACTGCAGTATGAGACTTTAATTACAAACGAATTCATTAGCGTAATTGAACACAGGGAAAAGGAAGCATGGAAGTAAAAGTAAAACACACCGATAGAGGATAAATATATTTATTTTTAAATTCTGCCATAGACATACACTGTGGTGTGGACATTGGAGTAATGTAGTTGCCATAAGTACACATTTTGTGCTTCACTACCTACATCTTGGGTGACATTTCTTCGAGTCCTTGTTCTACACTAACACTCAGAAATGATACATCTACCGACTACTCACAATCCACAGCAATAATAGCAATAGAAAAACGAAACAATCCAACATAAATATAAACAGTTAATAATGATCAGGCTGACCCAGTCTTACCAGTTGCTGTTGCTATCCGTAAACCTATCTTAATGTTAACAAAATAACAATTACCACTGAAATAAACAAACATTATAGTCATGATCAGGAGAGGGACCGAAATACTGCAAGTAA